>PITA01017358.1:0-20443 GCA_004023965.1 Spilogale gracilis | reverse complement strand
TCCCTTTGCCCCCTGGGTCACAGGTGCTGACAGTTTTAGAATGCTTTAAAGTTAAACAGCCTCATTTTCTTCCTGTTCTGCCGTACCTGGGGGAAGCCCTCCAGTCTCTGAACACCCCAGCTCCCTCCTCCCTTCTCCCTCCAGGAGGAAGCACAGCAGGGCCACCTGTGACGTGGGGGGGGTGGCATTTTGGCAGCAGTGGGCACTGGGACGGCGCCCGGTCTCACACTCCCCCGGCATTTCCTGTCACTTGTGGGATTTGTTTCCTCTCCCCTTTGCTAACCCGTGTGGGTTTGTATTTTAAGCAGACTTCCTGCTTCTGCAGCACTTCTCACCTACAAGATCCGGAGTAACCCGAGGATCAAACAGCATGCCTAAATCCCTGCTCAGTACCCCATCTCAGTGGCTCTTTACCTCCAGACCTCTCTTGGGTGCCATCTTGTGATTTTTTTCAAAGGTGTTTTCATTGGTTATGGTAGTTTTAAGCAAGATTCATTTGTCTTCATTAATGTGAAAATACCTTGCTGTAGCCTAGCCTTGTTCCCATAGAGAAGCCCCCAGGTTAACCTTTGAGGTTGAAGATGCTTTTAAAACGGCCTTGTCTTTGCTATTTGAAAGAGCAGGACCGAGCTTGAGAGCCCGCATGTATTACCTTAGCAGCACGGAGAAGCTCAAAAGGGCAAATGAGAGAGGAAGGAGAGTAAAGTGTTTTGATAAAGCTCTGTCACCAGATGTCATTCCACACCCAAAGGAGTCCCCGCTGAAGTCTCTCAACCTTGAATTCATCTACAAACTGGGAACTCCTATGAATCCGTGCTAATCATGGGAGTGGAGGGATGGAGAGGACAGAGGTGCACACAGCATATCAGGTGATACCCAGAATCAATACTAATGGATCCCAACTCAAGCTGCTTAAGTCTTGGAGATGAAGGCGTTCCAGGGGCATGATGGAGACACTGTGAGAAGCAATTTTCTCAGAATCAGCTGGCCCTGGATGGGTGCATTGCATTCTGATGGATGAGACGTTTGCTTCCTGCAAGTGTTTTTCTTCACTGCAGGCAAGAAAAATTGCTCCTTAAAATGTACCTCTTCCTTGACGGTTGAGAAATACAAAACTCTCCATGGTTTAAAATTCCAAATGGCTAGCCATTGTCAGAAGTTCCGAGACAGCAAAGCCTCCGGACTCCGTCTCCGTCTCCCTGTGCTGCTGTTGGGCGTTTACAGCAGGCGGTCCTGATAGCCTCCACCTTCCCTTCCTCCTGATAGCCTCCGCCTTCCCTTCCTCCTGTTCCTCCGAAAAAACAGGTTGTAATTTCAGGAGCAACACTCATAGAGAAAAATGTTGATGATAAATGTCCGTGTTTGCCTCAGGCGGTTAGAAAACACATTAGCGTTTTGGATTTGTGCCCCCCCCCCCCAGTATCTGTATTTTTGTCACTGATGAATCTACAGCCACAGGTCTGATAAACAGGATGTAACTAGTCTTGCATCAGCCCCTTAGAAATGTCCCTGCTACCGTGGTGGGCCCGAGGCTTGACAGCTCCCGCGCGTTCTTTAGGTAGCTGTTCCGATTGGAAGTCATCCAGAAATTCTGGTTTGAAGCTCTTATTGCAGGAACTTATGACATTGTGCTTGATGGTGTATGAAACCTGCTATTTGATAGTGAGACTTGTGAAACCAGGAATGGTGGTTACGTCTGGATTTCAGTTCTCATTTTTCAATAAGGTAGAGGGGACAGACCACTGAATTTTCTTTAAATCTGTGATTTCAACTAAATTATTTAGTTATTGTGATCCTAGTTTGTGCCAAGCACCAAGTGTTATCTTTTTCCCGAACACAGAATTTCAAATGAAATTTTTTCTTATAATCTTGACCATTGTGTTTTACTTCAAAATTAGTTTAAAATCAAGTTTATTAAAGAATAAAAGTAGCTCTCAGAACAGACTTGCTCTTACCTTACTCTCACTTTCAATCTCTATCATTGTGATGCTCGCAGGAGGGATTCATTTTCAACAGCGTGTAAATGCTAGGAAACGTTATACATGATATTTAATTTATTAAAAATATGCTGGGTTCAATTGGCGTAACTACAAAATTGCAACCAAATCAACAGAAAATTAGAAGGTCCCCCAGATGTCACATGACCTTTATGACATATTCACATTTCAAAACTTAAATATATGTTAAACCCATTAAAGAAAAAAAAAGATTGTTTTTCTGAGCAACTTATTTAAAAAGAAAAAAGAACCATCACGCCCTCTAGTGACGAATCATAAGTTAGCAACAAAATGCCGTTTGGTTAATATTCCAAACCACGTGGGAGGAAAGGCCTGTGTTTCCGAGGAAACATGAATGATGACTAGAATCAGTAGATTCACAGTAGAAATGTGAAAAAAAAAAAAAAAGAGGGTGAGTAGGAAATGCTTCTTTTTTTCTTTCGAGAAGCATTAGGTCACGTGAAGGGGCTCAGACATACAAGCTTGCAGATTGGTTTTGGAGTTATTTCGCCATTTGCAATGTCAATTAATACTCCGTTTTGCTCCTTAGTTAGGACCACATATTTTAGTTCTGGTGCTCTAGTCCTTGGCCAGAAGTTCAGTACTTGGCATGCACAGTAAATGGACATAAGGTAAAAGTAGGGGGAAAAAAGTACCACCAAAAGAAAATAAACACGACCCCACTATTCAGAAATATTAGTGTTAATATTTGACATAGAGATGTATCTTTTATCATTTTTTAAATGAAGAATACTGCCATTTTCATGCCAAATGTCAGCTCAGCGGCAGCATTGGTGTGGCTCCCCCGTGGCCTGAAGGTGAGTTCAAGGGCTTAAGATGTGGTGGTAAAATGTCGGGTAGAGCTCATGCTGATGTACGCACAGCTGAGATGGATGTGTGTCCCGAGTAAACAGTGTCAGCCACCTGCCTGACACCCATCAGGGATAAACCCACCGTTGGCCGAATGAATGAGGTAGACTCACTGTCAAGTCGGAATTTTGTAGGTGAGAGCTCCAAGGCGGACATCTCTTTTCCGATCCCCCAGCATCTGTTGGGATCACCTGGGGCTCTCCTTGAAATTTCGAGGCTTTTATTTTTAATTGGCCCTTTAGTGCAATTTTCCCCAGAAGGGGTAATGTTTTAACTTGAAGTAAATTGGGCGAAATGTCATGGCTAACATTGGGGATGCTGAAATGAGGGCGTTTCGTTTGGAAGTGGGCATTCGTTGAATGATGGGATTGGGCAATTTTGGGAATTTGTGGTTTGTTATTTTTGAAAGGCTTGTGCAAAATCTCTTTTTTCCACTTTCATCAGTGTCTCGGGGTCCTAGTGAGGAATCAAAGGCGGGGCAGAAGAAAGCTAAGCATTCTTCCAGGCCATCAGACAGCACAGTCCGTCCCAACACTCTTCCTCCCCTAGTGGAAGGAAACGCTTTATCTGACCTGGCTCCTTTGTTTCCCCACCTGCATGCCTTTCCGCAGTTGGACACTAGGGGGCAGAGTTGCAAATAGCAAAGGACACAGAAAGGAATTTATAATGGGGATTTTATTGTACTTGTAAAATATTTTATTTACTTATATTAGATGTAACCGTTTTCTAAACCTGAGTAAATTGTTTAAGTACTAAACAGATTTTTATAGGAATTCTGCTTACGTAATTGCTGTCATACGTGTGAGGGACCTACATATAGCATTTCTGAAAGAAAAATGCTAAATTTAGGAAGCAGAGATTCAGCTGTAGAAACTTCACTTGTTAACAAAAGATGCAGAGGAAAAAAGAAATCTTTTGATAACATAAATTGGAGGCTTCACCGTGTCTTAATTCATGATACTTAATAAAACTCGTGCTTTGACTTAGATTTTTTAAGTAGGCTCGTATTGCAATCCTGGATTTTAAATTCTCAAGAAGTTATTTGTTTTCAGGCTATTTGCAGCAGTTTTTTTTGTCTCTGTAATATCAGGCATGAGATAATATTTTGATTAATGATTACAAAAATGGTAATGCTCATTGAAAAGCAAATTTGAACAATGTAAGAAGAATGATATTATAAAGAGAGTAGAAATTGTCCACAATTCCTTTTACTACCCAGACGTAGCTACTATTAATGTTTTGGTGAATATCTTTCTAAATTTTTTCCTATCTTCTGCTGTTTCCCCATAAGGTGGGAATTTAGGACCAAATTAAAGCATAATCATGAAGTGTCAGAGCTGCGAGAACTTCAGAGATCATTGGAACCAATATTCTTATTTCATGGAGAAGGGAACTAAGTATAGTATCCAGTCCAAGCCACTCAGCAAGTTACGGTCAGAGTCAGATCTAGAACTTAAATCTTCACCCCAGAATACCACGTCTGTTTAGTGTGTTCTTACTGCCTATTAGATGGCATCCCAGGCTCACGGGTTTACCATTTAACCCCCGGGTGCCTGGCTGCAGGGTTTCATAACCCCAGCTCTGAGTTCTCAGACAAACGTATTATAACCATGTGTTTACATGTGCTATTTTTTAAAAAAGGAGAGTTTGGAACAACAAGTTGTAGCACATTGAATCCTCTTTACCAGAGCGTCACTCCGTCTCAGTGGCTAAGATCTAAAATTGAAGGCCTGTCAACACAAGCCTTGAAAAGCACTTAGATAGCATATCATCTCTCACTTTCAACAATACCGATTTTTCCCTCCAGCTTGGGAATAGATCTTTGTTTCTTCCATGGAATTAGTTGGTTTGTGTTTAAGGATGGTGTTAGAAGAAAAAAAAAATGCTATTTTTAACACTAGAATGACAAGGGTTCCCACGTACTCAAAAATCCTGAGGCCTTCTGAGGGCACGACAGACTCCGCGCACCTGATTCGGGGGGACTTGGGAAACACGCTCATCTGTGGCCTGTCTCCCTTGCTTCTATGGTTGTGTCTCTCTCACTCACTCCCCGCACAGGAGACCGAGTCCTTTGCTCTCGAGGGGAACGAGCAGCAGAGGGTGAGTCAGGGAAGGATCCCACAGCTCTGCTGCAGTTTTCTTCATCGTGAATTATGGAGAACACATTCTTACTGTTCGGCAGTTCCTTCCTTGAGTAGTTCCTTCTGGCTGCTCAAGACCATAGAGGTGTGGTTCTAGGGCCTTATTTGGTCTTCCCCCCTTATGTGCTCCCTACCCCCATACCCTTAACCCAATAGACCAGTCACCATGAGGTCATTCATGGCTGGAAATGGCTTGTGCGTTCGCATTTGCCATCTTCCTCCTCCTACCTTGCATTTTAGACTAGGCTTTTTATTGCTTTAATGGAGGAAATAGAGACCAGATGCCGGCATGTTAGGAACTAGGGTAGGTGCTTAAAGGGATGCAGTCGAGGAAGAGGAAGTGGGGAAAATAAACTGTGGTAGGAGCCTCTATCCTGTCCTCAAACGGAGGCCTCCTGGCTGGCACAGTGGGGAGCCCATGTTTTCAGAGAGGAGAGTTCCAGGTGGTTTTGTTTTGATGTTTGCCCATCTCAGCCTCGCCCGCCTCACCCTCTCAAGATCACATGTGCATGTGTGTAACTTTGGAAGAGAAAAAAACCTGGCATATCAGAAGTTATTTTCAATTGGATACGATGATAAACACTAGTTAATGTGAGAATTAGAGAGGAGAAGCCGGTGCAGTAACCACACGTAGGAGTCACTGGATTTCTGGGGATGTCTCTCTCTCCTTTCAGCTTTGGTAGACAGCTCAGGTTTTCCATTTTGAAGAAGTTGGAAATACTGTTCTATTATTTAATAACTGTCAGAAATTTCACAGCACAGAATCCTGGAGGTCTAAGAACCTCAGATCTAACTTGCAACAGTGTGCTGAAATGGAAAGATATGCCTTCTGGGGGCAAGCTTCAAATCAAATCTGACTTGCTGTGTGGTCCCAGATAAGACACACAGTCCTTTTAAGTCTGTTTCTTCATCTGGCAGAGTGGTCACCATGAAGAGGTCTAATGTGCAAGCTTGTCATGAGTCCTTATTCTGGGTCCAGAGACAAGTACATTCACTTTTCTGTCCCCCTGCCTTTATGATGCCTTCTCTGGGAATTCTTCTCACCATCTTCTGCTTATTTCCAGAAACAGGAACTCATTAATTCTTTGGACATTTGCTGGTTCGGGCCCTTGCGTGTGTTCGTTCATTCTTGTAGTCATAGCTCTTGGCCCCTCCTTGAGGCAGGCCTTGCTCTTCATGTCGAATTCAGAGTCAGTTTCCCTATCCGTTCTGCTCTAGGAGCCCCTCCTGCCATCCTGGCAACAGTGCACGTTTCCCACCTGGGGGCCTCTGGCTGGACCCTTGTGTCTTCCATGCCTCATTTCTTCTAGGAAGTGTCTTCTGTGGTCTCTAGCCTCCTCACTGTCCTGGCCACCAGCCTCTGGTTACATTTCTATTTTTTCCCCAGAAAATCTTTTATAAGTCAAGAGCATAGGTACTGCTTTGGCAAAGGGAAGGGGCAGCGAGTGGTCTTATAGATTTGAGTTAGAAGAAGGGTGGTGGTGGGGCATAAGCACCTGAGCACAACAGGCATGGTAGGTAGTTTAAACACATAAAAACTTTTCAACGTAGAGAAAAGTTTTTATTTACAAAGGAAGGGAGGGAGGGAGGGAGGAAGGAAGAAGGAAAGAAGGGAAGAATAAGGAAGGTTGGAAAGAAGAAGGGAGAGGAAGGAAGGGAGAGGGGAGGGAAGGAAAGAAGACATTTCCATTTTCGATTTTCCTGAAAATATGGCACCTAGAAATCCTACCCCACCTGCTGTTTGGCCTTTATTTCCCCTGATCAGGACTGTTTGCCTGGCACGATGCATTTAAAGACGGCATTTGCTTTCAGCTGCTTTTAGGTGGTAATTGTGAATTTTTGGTGCCTGATGTCTCAACGCGCTCGGGCTTCCGTGGTAGCTCCGTGAGGCGGACGCTCACCGTGTTGGGAGGAGTGGTTTTCTGGGTGCCGGGAGAGGGAACAGTAGGTGCTAAGGAAGGAGCCTCTGCTGATGAAGACCGCACGTTGACCCCAGTCTGCATCTGACTGGATGGAGACTAGATAGCGTGATAGAGATTCTCCGCAGTCCTGTGCTTACGTCTTTTGTTGTTCTAAGTCCAAAACACTGTTTGTGCATGAAGATGGGTTGTATTAATAGGGCCCCAGAAACACAAGTAACCAAAGTAAAACTAGATCAGTTGGACTTGATATAATAACTCTGTGCCTCAAGAGACACCATTAGGAACATGAAAAGACAGCCCACAGAGGGGGAAATGGGTTTGCGGGTCACTTGGCAAAGAGCCAATTATGTGTGTGTATATATTTACAGCGCTGTGCAGTCATTGCCATTATCCAATTCCAGAACATTCCATCGCTCCGAATGAACGTGCCAGACCTACCGGCAGCAGTCGCTCCCCGTTCTCCCATTGCCAGCCCTTGTCAACCGCTCATCTCCTTCCTGTCTCAGGACTGGCCTGTCCCGAACATTTGCTGCTGAGGGAACCACACAGTGTTGTCCTTCTGGATGTGGCTTCTCTCGCTGGGCGCAGTGCTCTAAGGCCCATGCACACTGTAGTGTGTCTCAGCGTTCTCCTCCTCCCGGAGGTCAAATAATACTGCACTGTGTGGGCAGACCACATTCCGTCGGCTCTTCTCAGCTCATGGATTGTTTCTACTTCTTGGCTTTCACGACAAATGCTGTGTAAACATTTATGGACAAGCTTTCGAGTGGAAATATGTTTTTGATTCTCTTGGGAATATAGGTGGGAGTGGCGTTGCTGGGTCAAAGGGTAAGGTCAGTTTTGGGGGAACTGCAGAACTGCTTTGCAGACTGGCTGTACCATTTGACATTGCCAGCAGAGTGTGTGAGGGCTGCGGTTCCTGTGTCCTTCTGTCTGACTACAGCCTCCCGGGGGGTGCAAAGTAGTATCTCACTGTGGCTTTGACCACTTTTCCCCGATAGCTGGGGATGTGGACCCTCTTTCACGTGCTCGTCGGCCATTTGTATACATTCTTTGGAGAACTGTCTATTTAGATCCTTGCCTTTTTAAATTGGGTTGTTCATCTTTTTATTATGGAATGGGAAGGATTTTTTTCACATTTTAGAATTTTTAATTGAGGAAGATTTTTGAGAAAGGCAAACATTTTTGGTGAGTAGAGCTCATCTAGAGAAAGAGCTTAGAAGGAGAGGAGATGTACTTGAACAAAGAGCAGTGAATAGGGAGACACAGCTGACTTATTTCTCAAAGTCCCAATTACGCATTTTTTATAGAGGGATCATTATTTCCAATGTGAAACATCACTTATATCAGACCAGTAGGAAAATAAAATTTATTTACATACTCTTAAAAGTAAACATTCCAACGACCAACACACAAAAAGTTCAACTCATAAACCCTAATGTCTTGTAAGATCAGAAACTATGTATTTTTAAAAATCCTAAGCAAAGTATTATGACCTCTTATGAAAAGACCCTTGTTTGTTGTTATCACTCGTATAAAAATAATGGTAATTCTCTGGATGGAGGATGGACCATGGGACTAGGTGAGTGTTCAGGTGACCTCTGACCTGTGTCCTTTCAGGTAAGGTTTAACTCTAGTCCCTTCCTCCTGTGCTCCCTCAGCTGCTTCTTACATCTGTACAGCGCTTTACATAAATTCTGATTTTGAAAAATAGTGAACATGTTGAAAAGGAATCCAAGTTCACATGAAGCTGAATTTTTTTACATTAATCAAGAATGGAACATCAGTTACTGGAGTGCACAGTGAAAAATCCCAGAGTGCCGAGTCCCGTCCGTTCTGAAACCATTTGATTTGAGCTCCTGTGAAAATAGGAAATAATGCAAAGTCAGGGATTCCGGGGCTGGGGGATGGGAAGGGGGGAAGCTGGTGGCGCTGGCTTCCTAAGTTTGGCTTTTTTTTTTTTTTTTTTTTGGTGTGGTTGTTCTCCCCGAATATTCCACGAGGTGGCAGTGCAGGAGAGCCCTGTGCTGTCAGAGGTTCTGCGGGGACGGACAGGAGAGCCCTGTGCTGTCAGAGGTTCTGCGGGGACGGACAGGAGAGCCCTGTGCTGTCAGAGGTTCCGCAGGGACAGAAGGTTCTGGTACTCGCGTTCACCCTGCTGAAGAAGTTAAGGCTCCCTACCTGCGAGAGACGGTCTCTGAGCTAGGAGTTGATGTTACACTGTATTCAGTTTCTAGAATAAAGCACAGGATGGAAGGTGGATCACATCACAGGTTTCTTTTGGCTTTATTTCGTTGTTTTAGCCCCAGTGAGCCCGTGTACAGGACCCAGTGTCCGACTCCCAGGCCCCAGGCCAGCAGCTCCGCGCACAATAAATACACTGTATCGATTCTTAATATGACACGTGTGGCTGCGTTAGATTCACACAAATGAAACTGAATTTTGAAAACCGAATTATAGGCTCGTACAAGCACATGTATATTGTGTTGGAATTAGGACGAACATTCACCATAAAGGTAAAAGTATCTCATTTAATAAAAAATATGAGTGAGCGCAGAGGTGTGCACATCGCACAGAGATTTTGAATGTTTAACCAAGACCTTCCTTATCGTACGGACTTTGCTTGTATGCTCTCATTTGCCTCACTTTTATAGAACATTTGACTTTGTTTTTAAGTTCATGAGCAGTAAATGTAACTGATACTTGCTGTGAGTTTCAAGACCCAGTTGTTACATATCGAGTCGAGAACGTTTTATCAGCTGGGATAACGTGTAGTAAGAGAGGTTTGGGGCTGTCCTGCAGCCCATATGTACGCCGCTGGCAGGACTGCGCAAGGAGAGCGGTACTCCTCTGGGCTCCGCCCATGTGTCCTCAGGATCTGGAAACACATCAAGAGCTGGGATGTATTCCGGGAGATTCTGTCAGTGATAGAGTACGAATGTTTTTCTGAAACAGTCTGTAAGTGCTATCAAATAATCCCAAATCTTTTTCCTGGTTCCTTCCCTGCCCTCCATCTCCCACCCCTACCCTCCACCGGCCTCACCCCTCCACCTCTCACCCCCCACCCCCCTCACCCCTCATCCTCCACTTACCTCACTCTCCACTCATCTGACCCCTCAGCCCTACCCACCTCACCCCTACCCTCCACCCACCTTACCACCCCCGGGTTGCTTAAGGTTTCATTTCCACTAATTACATTTCCATTTTCAGTACTTCTTCACTTGTCTTTTGTTTTTTAATTTCTTTTTTACATATAATTTCTGGCCATTGGGGCTACAGTCAGTACCAGAAATGGGGAATTAAAACTTTTTTAAATTTATGGATAGACCTTATTTGTTAGAGCGGTTTTAGGTTCACAGCAAAGTTGAGAATGTACAGAGATTTTCCACATGCTCTCTGCCCTCATACACACACAGCCTTCTGGTGGGTGATGTTTTTAGACGGTTGGAGTTAGTTTCCGCTGTCCTCATCACACTGTCTCAGCAGAAGCTTCAACTCCACGGCCAACAGCCGGCAGGAGCTGGGATGGAGGGGATTATTGATGGTGGAGTTGGCCTGAGGTGGGAAGAAAGCCCTGGGGCAGTTCTCAACATGTTCATAAGCTGTGATAGTTCATCCTGTAACTGACTTTCTCAGAAAGGTGGAGGAGCCACGCTGGGATGACTTCTCTTGGCAGGGACTTGCTGTGCTCTCTTCGTTACTGTCGATCTCAGAATAATGCTGGTAACGGTCTCATTCCTGAAGCCATGCAGGCCCTCCTCCCAGGCCTCAGTCTTCTGTCCAGGAGTTGTAATATATGCTATTATGCTTGTTCAACTTTTTCTGGTTTAGCTTGTTCAGATTTTTTTTAAGTCCGTTTTAATGATTATATGAAAAGGAAAAGACAACATTCCCTCTTCCTCCATGTCTAGTCAATTCCCGGAGTTAAAAAGGAATAAGACAAATGTCTTGGGTGAAGAGTGCCGTGAAGATGGTGAGCGTCGCGAGTGTTGGTGCGCATTCTGCCGGCCTGAGTCATGGGAGGGCCTGCGCGGTGCTGGCTCCAGACTGGGAGACCCGGTCAGCCGGGCGCCTGCCGGAGAAGGCCTTTGGAAGGTTTCTCCTCATGGAAATACAAAAAACCTTCTAGACCAGCTTTCTCCTGGGCAATTAGGACACTTACGTCTTAAGACCTTCATATGAAGCGGGAGAAAAGCTGTTTTTTAAGAAAAATCAACATCCGTGTGGCCATAGCGATTGTCGCACTGTATCCTCATTTGAGAAGGTGGCGGCCCTGGAGCCCTGCCCTGAGGACCAGTTGCTCTTCCTTGTGTGAACACTAGGCCCACTTGCTGTGAAGCTACCAAGACCTACTTTGCAAACAGCCATCAGAAGAGTGCTGATGGATGACTCTTTTGACATAGAGTAGGCTTCTTTGGACATTCTGAATGTTTACTGTCATCCGTGAAATAGGTTAGGGGAGAGTATGGCATGGAGACAGCTTCAGTCCAGGTGGCTTAGAAAACAGGCTGACAGGCAATGGGTAGGGTGTGTCAGAAATGTAGTAACACATGAAGCATCATTGAGAAGTATATGGTTGGACAGGGGACATTTTGGGACCAAATATTGTTCCAGAATTTATACTTCAATGATAAGAATATTATAAGTTAACATCTGTTATGCTTTAGGCTCTATGATAGACTCATTTAATCATCAGAACATATCCGTGCGGCACACATTTCTCCTTTGTTCACACTTGAGGGAAGGAAGGCTCAGAGAGGTTAAGTTCTTCAGCCGAGGTCACACAGCTAGATGTAGTAGAGTTAGAATTCCAATGCAAATCTTCAATTCCAAACTTATGATTTTGAGTTAATGAAAGATGTTTTTGAAACTCTAGAAAACTGATTCTTCCAGGATATGGCTGAATAAGAGTTCATGATTTTGCTTTCATTTCCCCCAAGTTGATGGATTATAGTCTACCCAAATAAATAAACGTGTAAATGCAGTATGTTAGACTGTGCGGCTCATAAGCGGCAGAGAGGATGTCTCCTACTCCTGGGGCAGGGAGTGCGCGAGCAGGGCGCCAGGGCAGTCACATTTCTGTGCAAGCTGTCTTCCGGGTTTTACACTGCCACCTTCTCGTTGCGTCCTCAGTGGCAGAGCAGAAGCTCCATTAGCTCTCTGGCCTCTTTTGTATTAGGGCACTAATTCCATTCACAAGGACTCCACCCTCATGACCTGATGACCTCCCAAAGCTCCTACCTCCTAATACCATCATATTAGGGGGAAGGATTCAACATATGAATTTGACAAGGACATGAACATTCAGTCCCTAACAGTACACGTCATTAGGAGGACTACCCATGGATTGCTAAGAGTGATCAGCACATCTGATGTAATGACTGGGAAGCACCCCCTTCTGCTCTCAGTAGTGCCCCAATTTGGACTACAGATTACCTGGTCACCCTGTGTACAACCTCATTTCCGCCAGACCAGATCTGAGAAGAGAAACGATGTGTTTGGAGTCCAGAGGCTGATGGGTAGCCATCTCTCTGGCTCTCCTGTGGACCACCTACCCCTCCCCCCCGCCCCCGGCCATCACCTTGAAAGGAGTGATAGCTTTGGTCATTGAACTCTCTTGAGGCTCGATGCTGGGCAGTGCGGATCAGTGAGTTCTGGGCTAGCATTCCCTGCACTCCTGTATTTCAACACCGCATTCTCCCTTCCTAATTTTCTTGGCACTTGTACTTCTGTCAGTGTCTGAACTTTCTGTTCAGGCTTCTAAAAAACATTGGGCACGCAAGGGTATTTATTAGTTCGGTGCACTGGTCAGAAAAACTTTAAGTAATGGCTTTCCTAATGGCATTATAGTCCTATGGGCCAGATGAGATGCTCAAGGACAATTTCTAAACACTTCCTACAAGCTCCTACAACTTCATACAGCTGTGTAGGACTTGTACATGAGCGTATCTGGAGCCACACTGGATAAATAGATACCCTTACCAGTCATCACAATCAAGTAGGACCAGCGGTTTCTAAGCTTTTGTTTTGCCTTGGAGAAAACGCATGTGAAGATCAGAGTAGCGGGGTTTGAGTTTTACTTTATCCTATATTTTAACTCAAAAGTGATGAAATATTAATGTATACTATTAATAGCCTATTTGCATATGGTGCTCTGGTTTTTCAAAGACGGTTTACATCTGTTACCTTATTTGATCTTCCAACACTCCTGTGATTAAAGTAGGATAGGAAATTTCACCTGTTTTACAGAGGAGGCACCTCTGCTGCAGTCTACATGCCTCTCCACCAGTTAGGGATGGAATCAAGCCCAAACTGGAAGCTCTCCTCCCAGACCAGTCTCCTTCACCAAACCAAAGAAACCCTGACTCTGCATTTCCATTTCATTGGTACGTTGGCCCAAAAGCTTAAAAATCATGCTTACTTGGGTTCTACTCACTTACTTTTTTTTCCTATAAGAAGTAGAATAATAGCCCATAAAGAATTTCCTGGGGAAGCGATATCCACTGTATCTGGCGTGAAGGCACCCTTTTCTGTTTGGAGTGGCATCCTCCCCCCCCCCCCCGCTTTGTTCCCGCCTTTGTCACCCTTCTGTTCAGCATCTCATTATATGTGCCTTTTTCATCTCGTCCCTTATTTTCTCCTAATGTTTTAGAGAAGGTAGAAATATGGGCTGCTTGGAAGAAGAAAAAAAAGCCCCTCAAGTTAGGTTGTTTACAAGTGACTGACAGTTGTCAGTTGGATCTCGTGGAGTACAGAGATTCAGGGTCATAACTTCAGAACCACATGACTCTGTACCCAAACATGGGACCTTGGGGCCTGTATTCACATTAAGTTTTGGCAGTAGAATTACAGCCAAATTTTACTACTGAACATTTGGACTGCCAATGCATTCATTGTTATATTATCCAATGCAACACATGGAAGTCTCAGTATAAAGACCAGTGCTTATTCCTGGGGCTTGGATTGGGGATGACATTGAACTATGTTCATGTCCTTGTCATGGCGTGGAAGGCAAATTAAGACCTGTCTTCTTCCTGCCGAACAGCGGTAACCTCCCTGGTAGAGTTTCTCCATTGCTTATGCGTATTTAGTGCAAGTAGGTGCTGTTTCCATAAATGTCATAGTCCATTCTGTCTCCATGGAAACAGGTTGGAAACCACCCAGCTCTTTCTATTGAACTTAGAGGGAGAGGATAGTATTGATTAATTCAGGGAACTCAGCATGTCTCATATCCAGCTCTTTCTTAAGTCTTAGGAAGTGATTTCAATGCTGATGGAGTTTCTGGAAACAAACATGTCACCTGACCTTTCCAGTAAATCCGTGTTCTCAGGGTTGTGGAGTCGATTTTACAGTTGTGGCACCACAGAGCATGGTGTCGTGGTGAGGAGGCCAGTCTCTCCAAAGTTACCTGTGAGGAGCAGGAAAACGGGGGAGAGCAGCTTGCTTGGGGACTATTTTAGATAAATGTCTTCTTGGGCCTCGTCTGTCTGGGTCACCGCTCCCTGAGAAACGAGGACGTGTTCATGTGTCTAGAGAAGCAAATCATCTTTCGAAGGAGCGCTGAGCGAGGAGCTGAGCGCTGGCACCCCACCTCGCTGGCTCCCCCTTTGCTGGCTCCCCACCTCGCTGGCTCCCCACCTCGCTGGCTCCCCACCTCGCTGGCTCCCCCTTTGCTGGCTCCCCACCTCGCTGGCTCCCCACCTCGCTGGCTCCCCACCTCGCTGGCTCCCCCTTTGCTGGCTCCCCACCTCGCTGGCTCCCCACCTCGCTGGCTCCCCCTTTGCTGGCTCCCCACCTCGCTGGCTCCCCACCTCGCTGGCTCCCCACCTCGCTGGCTCCCCCTTTGCTGGCTCCCCACCTCGCTGGCACCCCACCTCGCTGGCTCCCCACCTCACTGGCACCGTCCCCGGGCGTCATGGTGCTCGGGATAGCTTCACTGGTGGAGCTTTAGTTTTTGATGTGCTTGCTTGACCCAGTGATGGTCCAGACAGGCCTCTGAGGGGCTTTACAAGCAGCTTTGAGGAGGTTGTGCCTAAACTTGGCCTGGAGATGCGGCTCCGTTAGCCGCTCAGGACGGGTGTGCAGGAAGCTGGTTAGAGATGCAACTGGTTGCGGCTGATGCGGGCCCTGCCCTTGGAGTCAGGGCGCCCGGCCTCCCCCAGGAAGGAGGACACAGGCGCCTGTGGGGTGGAGGCCAGGGATGCTCCAGCAGCCGTGTTGTCAGACTGCTCGTGTAACCGAGGGTTCTCGGAGGGGACATGGGTGGCGCCCACCCACTCCATGCACGTACAGAGAATCCGGGCTCCAGGGTGGCTCTATGGCTAAGCCACCGACTACCCTGCTGACCTTGGGAAGCCACTAAACTGCTCTGCCTCACAAGATGAGACACCATCAGTATTCTTCTGCTCTTTTTCTTTTATTGAGTCATGAACCCTTTTAAAAACATTAAAATTTCATGCCCTTCTGTTTTTTTTTTAAATCATAAACTGCCCATGGTGAGTACAATCAAGACAGTATCATATTGAATAGGTTATTTTTTTTTTTAAGATTTTATTTATTTGACAGACAGAAACACAGCGAGAGAGGGAACACAAGCAGGGGGAGTGAGAGAGGGAGAAGCAGGCTTCCCGCCGAGCAGGGAGCCCGATGTGGGACTCGGTCCCAGGTCTCCAGGATCATGACCTGAGCCGAAGGCAGTGGCTTAACCAACTGAGCCACCCAGGCGCCCCTTGAATAGGTTATTTTTGAAAGATACTTAACAGGCTCGATTCTGATATACCATTCCTTTCACTTCCCACGTTTGAACTCCAGAGGTTTCTGAGGGCTCTGAAACCCTACATTCTTTGTCATAAGACCTATTGATACAAAAATGCTTTTAAAACAATCACCTTGTGTTTGTTTGTTTTTTTCTTTATGGTTCATCAACAAAAATGTCAAGAAAGCTCACCTTCCTCTTCACTTTTTCCTGGGCGTGTACTGCCCTGGGCCCTCCGGTGGGCTGCAGACACCCTACAGGCCAGCAGCAAGATGTGTCTGTCTGCCTCTGTCGGAAAAGTCTGGAATTTCTACCCGAAAGAAATGTTGACTGCTGTCTTCTTTGATAATCTCTGATCACTTTTTTGATGTAAATGTAATATTTTGTTGACCTGGTTCCCTGCTTTGGAGTGTGGGGCGTGGGAGTGTCGCTCTAAGTCTCCGGGTGATTCCCAGAACGACCTTCATCACATGCTCTGTCAGCGTCCCATGTGGCAATGTCTCCCTCACCCCTTACTCTGCCATCTGGTTGCATAGAATGTCAGAGCTGGACAGGAAATCAGAGCATCATCAGCCCTCGTGTTTTTGCAACGAGGAAACAGAGGCTTCCAACCTCATTCCCGGTGAAGCTCTCTGGGAATCAGTTATTAGGATTTTGCTTAAGTGGCAGCTTCTCACTTACTGTAGTCACATGACACCGACAGTTTTCATAGTCCTGGTTCCCATCAGCCGTTCTTTACATACTGTCTTCCTAACTTCATAAATGTAGAACTTGGGTGACCTAATTGAACATGCTGATTTTTGCTTTGCTAAAAGCTTCTAAAGCTATAAATAAGTAATTGTGGGAAGATGCTTGATGGCCTTTCAGCTGAAATAATAATCTCTTGGATTGATAGAATTTCTCTCCTACAAGAGCAAAAAGCACCTCTTATATTAGCATGTTTATCTTTGATATCTTTGCGGAACTACAGGGACAGACTTGATCATCTGGATGAAAACTTGGTGGGATTTAAAGAAATCAGAAGGCAGGATCCTGGCACTTGACTGGTTGTCATAATAGGATGTAGCATCAGGAGACAAGCCAGAGGACATGAGGAGGCTCTGTATGAAATTTACTTTTCCCGAAATTAGGAATAGTAGAAGATGGTAATGTCACAACTGGAGATAAATATAGGAATGTGTCAGCTGGGGGAGCAGGTGGGAGGGAACACAGATTTGTACAGGAGCAAGGCGGGTGGTGGGAGTGAGAACCACATTTATTTATGTTAAATAGTAAAACGTCAGCGATACAGTGGGGGTTTTATTGGAGGCGCTGGAAGCAGGAAGTCAGAGGAGACCGAAGGAGAAGGTTAGAGAACATTAGAGAAGGTTAGAGTTGCAAAGGTTAAATGCGAATCAAATGAGAAGGAAGAAAATCCGTTTGAAATCGGTCTACATTTGCACACCGCTTCAAGATTGTTCAAAGCATTTTTACCTCCCTGTATGACCTCTAAGGCTTTTTCTTAGCTCAACTAAGGAGTCTACTCTTGTTTATTGTCGTTCCCTTTCCCTTTTTCTTCTTCAATGATTAGGATTGCACCCATTTTAACAGATGGGAAAGGTGAGGCTCTCTCAAGGTCACATGGAAAGTAGTAGCACAAAGACTCAACACACCTACTATCTGCTGATCCTCTGGTAACATGAACTCATTTTTCTACCCCTTTTACTATCTCTAAGCTTGTTTGAACTGAAACCCAAGACCCCATTCTTTATGTGGGCTTAGGTGATTTACCTCCGTCATTCCCTCGCCTGCCACAGGGGCCCACCCTGACCTCACTAATCTCTCCTGATCTACTTGCTGTGGAGCTTTTCCCCAAGGCAACTGCCTGCCTCGGGAAGGAAAACTTGCACTCACAGAGTATGATCCTACTGTTAGGGTTGCTTACCTAAGCAAAGGCTGTAGCCCAGAGTAAAGCCAGCTGATGAAGATTGCAGTGGTGGACGAACGTGGCTTCCGGGGCAAAATGAAACGCAGAGCCTCTCCTACTTAGCAGTGACTGCAGCTGCTTCAAGGAACCTATTATTTAGGCACACAGGACTTGAAAATACGTGTGGAAGGGGAAACAGAATCACTACCTGTTCTGATATTACCCCCAGTCCTGTGTTGTGTTATCAGTGTTATCAGACTCCTCTTCCCTGCGTCATTGTCCTGTGAACTCAAATCCGTCTGCTCCTTGCAGATCAAGTCATTTACCTATGAAAACCCTCAGCAGGCCCCGTCTACCTGAAGGAGCGACCCGGGTTTTTAGCTGGGCGTACAGAGACCAGCCACTGGGCTCCACCCAGCCCGCCGGCTTCGCCTCTCGCTGCTCACCTGCTTGGAAAGGCACTCTCTTCTCACGTGTACAGCCACCAGTCCCCGTGAGATGTCACCTTTTCGTATCTCCTTCTGTTCCCTCTGCTGGGGTATCTGTTCCCTCTCTTGGGGACAAGACCACCCGTTCCTCGTCCTTCAAGACTCAGCTCAGGTGCCATCTGGTCGAGGAGGTAGCCCTGCACGAGACTCTTTCCTGTCTCTAGCTGGCCTCAGCCCCTCTTGGGGGATCATATATCCCCTTGCATGTACTGTTCTATCATTGACATGGTCTCTGAAATAATAATAAATATCCATAAATGTCATTGTTTACCATGCATCATCACCGTTGATTTCTCTTTAACCTCTGTTACCACCTCATACTCGGCACGTAGGAAGCAGTCGGGGAGGACTTGTTGAATAGAATCAATGAGTCTATAAGGAGTATTCCCTAGATTTTTCCTAGGATAAAACTCATTTTCAGAATGATTCACTAACTTTACTAAGGTTCACAGCTTGGAAATGGGGAAGGAACTGCCGTGCCACGCCGCAGACCAGACTTCTGCTTTAATTTCTGTCTGTTCCATCCCATCTTAAGGACAGAGTTTAAGGTTAACTGCAAGAATAATACCTTTTTGTTCTCATTCCCTGAAACCCAGAATACTAATAAAGGAGGTGCTCAATAATGTTCAGTGGGATTGACTTGAATTCTCTTCTTCTACCTTTTTGATTAGTTTTATTTTGGATGTAAGGCCCATCTCTACCTTTGCATATATGCTGAAGAGACACTATACACAGTTTTCAAAATGACTTGACTTTTCCCCCCTAAAATTAGCTTTCTAGATCCTCTTCTTGTCGACTTTCTTATCTATCTCCAGTGACTCTAGGTATAATGAGAGTGGTCACTTAATTGATCACACTTCTGAGGATAAAAGGGAATGTCGTTAATCATTACATCAGGAGAGGAGACAGAACTGGGACTGTGCTGGGATATGACGGGCTGTCCCAGGCGAGACAGCGTGTGTGGTCGCTGGGATATGACGGGCTGTCCCGGGCGAGCCAGCGTGTGTGGTCGCTGGGAATATGATGCATCACAGAGAGGAGAGACTTCATGCAGCACTTTGGAGCAAGCCCTTAAATCAGACTTGTGTTCTCTTCTGAGTTTCCCATATTGTAGAAAAGCCCTGGGAGTCTAGCACACCTTCTCAAAATGTAAAATTCCTGGAAGAAATATGGAACAGTCGAAGAATTCGTATGCTCTTACTAATATCAATATGCTTGGTGGCGCCTGGGTGGCTCAGTTGGTTGAGCGACTGCCTTCGGCTCAGGGCATGATCCTGGAGACCTGGGATCGAGCCCCACATCGGGCTCCCTGCTTGGCAGGAAGCCTGCTTCTCCCTCTCTCACTCCCCCTGCTTGTGTTCCCTGTCTGGCTGTGTTTCTCGCTGTCAAATAAATAAATAAAATCTTTAAAAAAAATTTTAAAAATATGCTTGCATGTACCTCAGGTTTATTTTTCTGCAAAACCACCACTAGAGTTATTTTTTGAGTTATTAATAAAATTTAATATTATTTAGTCAAGAAAATTACACTGGTATAAAGATATTAGAAGAAATGATAGTTTGTCATATAATGTATTTATATACTGTACAACTATATATAATACATTTATTTACAACCTATAGATTTTCATTGTTTGGGGTATTTTTTTAGCCTTCGTTCTTTTTAAATTTATTTTTAAATTAAAAAAATGTGCTTTAATTTAAATTCAGTTAATTAGCACACAGTGCGTTACTTGTCTATGGTGAACAGGCCCGTGATTGGTCAGTCTTATACCCAGTGCTCGTGGCAGACACACCTCCGCCGTGTCCCTCCCACAGTTGCCCCATCTGCCCACCCTGCGCCCCCCTGGCAACCCTGAGTTTCTTCCCTATGAGTAAGAGGCTCTTATGGTTTATCTCCCTCTCTGGTTTCGTCTTGTTTCATTTTTTCATCTCTTCCCCTATGATCCTCTGCCTTGGTTCTTAAATTCCACATATCAGTGAGATCATACACCGAAGTAATTTTTAAGAAACGATGGTTAGGAGAGCTGTTTGCAGCCATAGCTGCAGACCTCTGGTGCGCTGCAAGTCCTTGATGGGAATACTGCCACATCTGGATCATCCTGTAAAATATATATTCTGGGTCTTCGTGCCGTCTCTAGAATGCCTGTCTGCTGACATCCTGTCTGGCGCAGTGGGTCATGAAATGCAATCGAGAATAGGGACCCACTGACTCTCAGTTAAAACAGGGTGTTTGGCAACACAGAGTCATTGGCAAAGGTACTGTCTTTCCTGGAATCTACAGGATCCAGACAGGGATGGTTAGAGATCTAGGCGGCGATAGTTAGAGATCCAGGCAGGGATGGTTAGAGATCCAGGCGGGGGT
>PITA01017357.1:8114-43694 GCA_004023965.1 Spilogale gracilis | reverse complement strand
GGAGTCTCCATATGCTCCCACCCAGTTTCCCTTGTTGCTAACATCCTATATTTGTCCCAATTAATGAACTAATATTGATACATGATTATTAACTAAAGTTCGTTCTTTATTCCAATTTCTTTAGTTTCTACCTACTGACCTTCTTCTGTCCCAGGATCCCACCCAGGGTACCACAGTGCATTTGGTCGTTGTTTCTTCCCAAGGTCCCCTTGGCTGCGGCAGTTTCTTGGATTTTCTTTTTCTTTTTTTTTTTTTTAAGGATTTTATTTATTCATTTGACAGAGAGAGAGGTCACAAGTAGGCAGAGAGGCAGGCAGAGAGAGAAGGAAGCAGGCTCCCCGCCGAGCAGAGAGCCCGATGTGGGCCTTGATCCCAGGACCCCGAGATCATGACCTGAGCTGAAGGCAGAGGCTTTAATCCACTGAGCCACCCAGGCGCCCGGATTTTCTTTGTTTTTGATGACTTTGACGATGTTGAGGAGTGCTGTTTTGTGCAATGTACTGGGCTCTGTCTGATATTTTTTCTCATAATTCGACTGAGGTTAATGTGTTTCAGCAAGACAACAGAAGTAAAGTGCCGCTCTCATCACATCAAGGGTACGTACTATGAGTTTGAGATATCACTATTGATCTTAATCCTGATCATGTGGCTGGAGTAGCTTTGTCTGGCTTCTCCATGGGAAGTGACCTGTGCATGCTGTTCTCTTTAGAATTAAGGGCTGGGGAGTCACGCTCCTACTCCTGGAGGACAGAGTATCTACATAAATTATTTGAAATTCTTCTGCACAGGGGATTTGTATGTTCTTCTTTTTGTTTATTGATTCAGTCACTTATTCATATCGGTCTGGACTCACGGATGTTTATTTTATACTTTGGGTTATAATCCAGTACTACTCTGTGGTTTTTAAGTGACACTTGGTTCTTTCTTCCTCGGTCTATCAGCATTTCCCAAAATCTATTCTGAGACAGTCTCATTCCATGGGATTTTTAACCGGCAATCCTCTTAAAATAGGTTCTAGAGACAAGTCATTTGGGGTAATAGTGGTTGAAAAGGGTTGAAAAGAGATCTTGACTGTAGGACTTGTCAGATCTTTTAATGTGCTAATAATGTGAGTGGTGAATCACCCAGAGGGGGTCTAATAGGCAACATCTCCCACATTTCTTTTCCGGACACCCTGGGGTAGGGTGGGGAAGACACATATGAGAAAATAATCTAACTATGTATCTCATCTTCCCCTGGAGACCAGAAGTTCTTAAAAGCAAAGATGATGCTTTCTTCTTGTCTTTATCTCTAGAAATTTACACTGAGAAGGTGCTAAGGGAACATAGTTGGATAATGCAATGATGGATGATGAGTGAATGGATGGACGGATGATGAGTGGCTACATGGATAGATGGAGAGACAGGCTTTGTAGTTGGTAGATGGATGGATAAATGGATGGATGCATAAGTGAGATGGATACATGGATAGATGAACAGGCAGAAGAAGCAGAAAAACCAGGCCTTTGACTCCCTTCTTTCTCGCTGCAAAGGCATAACCAGGGCATTTGGCCACCAGGAAA
Source organism: Spilogale gracilis (assembly GCA_004023965.1). Classification (NCBI taxonomy): domain Eukaryota; kingdom Metazoa; phylum Chordata; class Mammalia; order Carnivora; family Mephitidae; genus Spilogale; species Spilogale gracilis. The sequence continues at coordinate 42,133 of PITA01017357.1, read as the reverse complement.
AAGGCTCCAACTTGACTACATCAGCTTTGTTATCGGACAACCAAGATGCAGGTCCTGGGCCTGTCACTGCTGTGTGAGCTTGGATAAGTCTCAGACTCTGGGGAGGTTCTACATCTGTCCTAAGGGACTCGTTGCTGTGCCTCAGTGTTGCTGATGGCTTTCGATGAGCTCGCACATGGAAAGCCAGTTCATTAGATGCCAATTTCCTTCCTTCCCTCTTCTCTTCTGGCGCTGGGGAAGAATCCAGGGCCCCGATGGCCCCTCTGGAGGGAGAGCAGAACCTGCTGCTTAGAGGGTGGGAGTGCTTTGGGATCCGTGGGTAGGTTTTACTATGTTCATGAGCCCCTGGAGTAAAATGCAAAACTGTGTGTGCGCAGATGCATTTTCCTGGGTACAGTCTGTAGCGTCTGTCAAATGCCCAGATGGGTCCATGACCCCCCGGACAGCCAAGGACTCTGAGGGTCTGGTCTCTTGTTCCATGCGATCTGGCCCAGACTCCAGGCCCCGTCCTCCGGCCATTTACCGGCCTCCCTAGTCATCAGAGCCCAGCCGGGTTCTTCACCTGCCACAGAGACAGGCAAAGCCGGTTCTCTGGGGATACAGGCCAGGATCTGGGCTGGTGCTGGAGATTCGGGCCCAAAGATGTATGGAGCACTCCCCGCGTGTCATCTCCTTCAATCGTCCCCAAGCCCTGGGATGCAAGAGCTGTTAGCATCCCCATTTTAGAGATGAGGAAATGGAGGTCAGGGGAGAGGAGTGGGAGGACACACAGAGCTCAAGGCAGTGCTGGGACTCAGGTCCAGTGCTAGTTGGTTCTGGAGCCCGTGCTCTCTCCATGGTGTCATAAGGGCCCAAGGCAACCCCTGGGGATCCCTAAGGACCCAGTTGCTCTATACCCAGAGGCAGCTGGTTAAGGCACTGGAATTAGACGGGAAATGTATCTGAAATTCAGCTCTACATCCGCTAGCTGAGGCTTGTACCAAGAGTCTTCAGGAGCCTAGAGAAAATGCAGCCTTTTGGTAATTATTGTACCCAGAAGGGTGATTTTTCCTAATCGGTCTGCCCAGACAGGATGCTTTTTCCTAATGCCAACAAAGCCCTCACATGGGCTCCCTGAACTCTTAATGGAAACACATCAGCAGGCGCCAAGAACCTCTGCCCTGCTTCTAAGATGACACTTCCGAGGTGGGTTCCCAGGGGGTCTCTGTGCCAGGAAGGGCCAGCCCAGTCTCAGCAGGTGGGAGACAGTTCCTGATATTCTCCCAGGGAAACTGGGGCCAGCGAGGAGGGGGAATGGGACTCATTCGCTCTGCTCAGCTGCCCTAGATCATCCCCTCCTATCCCACTTAGCCCCTGTCTTCCACGCTCCTCTACCTTCAAGGCATGGAAGGCAGGGTCCCATCTGTGGCCATTTCCTGAGCCACCTGGACCTAAAACCCAGTACCGTCTTTCTAGGGAAGGGCAAACAGGCCCTCTTGATCCCTCAGAATGCCCCTCTCCCTACAGCATCTCCCAGAAGCTACGTCTGCTCCTCCGCAGGCAGGCCCGATGGCTACTTCTAAGGAACAATCCTCCGGCACTCAGCACTCCTATCCCCCTTTCCCCTTACCTTCCCATCACCCCCCTTCCCTGCCAGCACCTCTGACCTGATTAATTCCCCCAAATCCGTCATGCCAAGGGGCTAATCAGGCTCATGCCCCACTAATAGGCACTCAGAGATCTGACAAATGGCTGTTTGTGGGATTCCGAGCCTGGGCTGGATTAACTTCCCATACCCAAACCACTGCAGGTTTGGCCCTGAAATGTGAGCTGGAGCCCTGCGGGGTAGGCGTAGCAGAGGACCCAGGACCAAGGGAGGGGCCCTGCTACCAACCCTCAGATTGACTCAGCTCTGCCACTTCCTGGCTGTGTGACTTAGATCTAGGGTTCTCCCTCTCTGAGCCTGGCATGCACTATCTGAACTGGACCTTGTGTCTCCAACCTCAGTCCTTAGGCATGCCAGCCCTTCCGCTCCTGCCAACCTGCGGGGTCACAGTGCCTTAGTCCCAGCTCTCTGGGGGAAATCGCATCTGCATGAAGCACATATGCGCAAAAATATAACTTCTACTGGTAGTGATATTGATGTGTGGCACACAGTCTCCAAATAATAGCAAAATATACAGTCATCCTTATTGTAAATTCCTAGAACCAGCTGAGTCTTGTAAAAATGCTTTCATTGATTTTTGCCCAACTCCAGTATCAGTGGCCAGGCTATGGGGGGACGTGATGAATACGTATAGCTCAGACTTGAATTTAGGTTTACGGTTTCACGTCAGTATTAATGGGCAGGCTGATAGTGGGACAAGGAAGGTGGAAATTAAAACTTCACTCGCTTGTTGGTGGTGTGAACAACTCCTTTGCAGAACTGCATAGTGATTTTTTTTTTAAAGATTTTATTTATTTGACAGGGAGAAACACAGCCAGAGAGGGAACACAAGCAGCGGGAGTGAGAGAGGGAGAAGCAGGCTTCCTGCTGAGCAGGGAGCCCAATGTGGGACTTGATCCGGGGTCTCCGGGATCATGACCTGAGCCGAAGGCAGTCGCTTAACCAACTGAGCCCCCCAGGCGCCCCTGCATAGTGATTTTTGAATAGTGGGAGAACATTTCCTCGATTTCCTCTGCTATTCCTAGGTGATGGCTAGAAACACAGCCCACTTTCAAGTTTCCTCCTTGTTAATATTTTCTGCATTGCTAAGTGTAGACGATCAACACAGAATTAAGCCCAGATTTGTAACACTTGCGAGTGCCCAATTATCAATCGTCAGATGCGCAGATTTCAAACCTACCGACAGGATGGTGAGCGTGGGCTTGGGGAGAGATGCACGGCTCTCAGTGTGTAGTATTTCCACCATGGGGTTGCAAGAGGTAAAAATAACTTCAAGGTCATAGATAGTAGCAAAACGTAGTAAAACATTAAGAGATGATAATTTTTGAGTATTTACTAGTGTTTATAAAATGATTGGTTTAGCTGTAAGTTTGTGTAATTTAAGTGTCAGTAATCACGGCGGTTGCATGAAAAGAATACGGCTGGCTTCTATCCCTGGTTCCCAGGAGGAAGACTAAATCCTCGGACTTTCTGAAGTGATAGGACTCTTATTCGTGAGCCAGTTGGATTACCCCTGAGTTTATGCTAAGAGACAGGGTGACTCAGGATGGGGCCCGTCACAGAAAAACTGACCATGTGATCAGAAGGTTAGGGCTTTCAAGGAGAGGGGAAGCCTAGAGACTGAGTTCAACCGCGTGGCCAAGGATTTGATCAGCCATGCCTAGGTAATGGAACCCCAGTAAAAACTCCAGACCCCAAAACTCAATACTGCCTCCTGGATGGTAAGCACACGGTTATGCAGGGAGGGTAAGCCGGGAGGGTATGACACCAGAGTCCACGGGAAGAGGGCACGGGAGCTCTGAGTTTGGGACCCTCCCAGTCCCCACACTTCATTTGGCTGGTCCAGATTTTATCCTTCATAACAAAATTATAATCTGGAATACAGTTCTGAGTTCCCTGATGTGTTCCAGCAATGTGTCAGACATGAAGGGGGTTCTGGGACTCCCCGGAACCTCAGCCAGTTGGTTACGAGTGTAGGGACTGCTGAACTTGCAGTCTTGTTGGGATACACGGGCCCTGCACCCGTGGAGTGGAGTCGGCAGCTAACTCTGGTTGAGCACCGAGCAGGGACTGAATGATAATGTAGCAGTTCTGAGTGAAGGCCCGCGTACTCCTGTATGCATCTGCTTACTGACCACGTCTTTCTGGAGCGCATGCTCTGTGCCAAGCACTCACTATAGGTGCTTGCGATAGTGAAGAAAATAGACGTCACCTGCAATGGGTACGGTTAGTGCCCTGCTCAGGTCCCCTAGGGTCCCTTAGGCCATTTCTGTGTGCCTCTCCACAAGCTTCTGCGTGCTTTTCCTCCATTTGCCTACTACATTTGTGGCTCCTGTTGGAGCCACTTTGCTGGCAGGCACAGAGAGCCAGGGGGTCCATAGCCCCCCCCCCCATCTGGCCCCGCGCTGGGGCAGTTCTTAGTCAATGGCAGACTGGGGGTTGAAGCCCAGCTCCCTTGCCTCAGGTCAAGGTAACTGTGTGGTGTCACTCACACTCCCAAGCTCCTGGGTGGGATCAGGCTGAAGCCACCCTCCATGGGGCTTTGCTTAAAATTGCACCCTACTTGGCTTTCTCCCATCCCCTGTCCTCGTTCCCCTGCCCCCCCGTTCATCTCCCATGAGATCGCTTCCTCAAACAGTCATGTGTACACCAATCACTTGTGCGACCGTGTCCAACCCAAGACCTGCTCTGCGAGGCTCTTAGTCTAGTGGGAGACAGGCATTATTCACAGGGTCTTAGAAAGACACATTTTGGGGTGCCTGGGAGGCTCATTTGGTTAAGCATCTGACATCCACTCAGGTCATGATCCCAGGGCCCTGGGATCCAGCCCCACATTGGGCTCTGGGCGGAGCCTGCTGCTTCTTCTCCCCTCTGCTCATGCTCTCTCCCTGTCTCTGGTTTTATTTATTTATATGAGAGAAAGAGCAGGGGGAGGGGCAGAGGGAGAGAAAATCTCAAGCAGACTCCTCACTGAGCGGCGAACTTGATGTGGGGCTCAATCTCACAACCCAGAGATCATGAGCTGAGTTGAAATCAATAGTCAGACACTTAACCGACTGAGCCACCCAGGTGACCGCAGAACACATTTCTTTATAAATGAATATCAGTGCTTTGAAGGAAGCAACAGACTCAGGAACAGAGTTTCTGTTCTGCCCTGTCAGAGCAATGAGGGACAGCTCCCTGGAGGAAACAGTACTTCCTTCCTATAGGAAGGTGAAGGGGACAGGAGGGAGGGAGCAATCTTTATAGGCTGAGCAGGTGCAAAGGCCCTGTGGTAGGAGAGAGATCAGCGTGGCTGGAGCACAGAGCAAGATAAAGCTGGAAGAATTGATAGGGGCAGGACTGTGCAGCTTGTCGGCATGAGAGGGGATTCGGGTTCATGTTCTAAGGCAGTGGAAACCCACCCCAATGTCAAGTAGGGGGCTGACTTGAGAGATTTAAATTTTGAAAATTTTCAAGTTTTGAAATGTAAAGACTGTTTGACACCGCCCCCCACCCCCGGGGTCGGCCCTGTGAGTAAGGCTGCCTTCTTGTACAAGGATGTCCACTCCAGCTCTGTATGGGAAACAGTGCTGAAACACAGAACCTACTGAAGTGTCAAGAAAAAAACAGGTTTAGAGACACCTGGCTGGCTCAGTGAATAGAGCATGCAACTCTTGATGTTGGGGTTGTGAGTTCGAGCCTCATGTTGGGTGTGGAGATGACTTAAAATCTTAAATAAATTTGGCTCACCCATTCAACGGACCCCCACACCGCCCTTACAAAGCAGGAGAGGGATGTGACTATGTTCATGCAGAGCCCTCCCTAGGCTGGGCTGTTGGATGAGGAAAATGTACAAAATAGACTCTTATCTGTTCACCTTTATCTGAAAGCAAAGTTATACCCAAAAAGTGTTTGCAGGAAGTCACAGACACACATACATACCTACTGCTATGAAGAGTGATGACAGCAGAGGTTAGGACATAGCACAGGGTCCATCGGTATTAGTTGGGCGACTTAATGAGTAAATGCATTGTTGCTTCTGGGGGAGAAGAATTGAAGGGAGGAGAGAGTTTTACTCGCTTACTTTTTAATCTTCTATTCTTCTGTGACAAGTAGCTTTCCTCATTTGCTTGTGGGCTTTTCTACTTTAATCTTTTAGCTTCAGCAAAGTGTAATTTACACATAACAAAATTCGCTGATGGTAAGCAAGCAACTGGATGAGTTTATAAATGCATACAATTTGTATACAAATGAATACAGTCCTGTAAACAACACCATGATCAAGGTATAGAACATTTCCATCACCCCCAGAATTTTCCTGTTTGCCCCTCTGTGGTCCGTTCCTATCCCTATGCTTTGCCCCTTCTTCCCCGACCCCACCCCCACCCCATAACACTGGCCACCTTCAATCTACTTTCTGTCACTGTTCTTTTGCCTTCTCAGGAATTTCATACACATGATATCATATAGTACCGCGGTTTTTGAGTCTGACTGTAAAGGTTGGGGGGGGAGTTTGGCCATGTACGTGGAAGGGAGTGGGGCGGGGGTAAGGGAAGCAGCCCTGCAGGTGGTTTTGTCTGTCTCAGGGATCCGGGCGTGTTGCTGCTTATGGCGGAAGTTCGTTCCTTCCCATCTCTGAGTCGTGCTCCATGTGTGAGTGGACCACAGTTTCTCTGTGTTCACCACTTCGTTCTCCTCACATAGCCGCTCGCTTCCCGCTCACGTGGCCGGCCTCCAGTGCCCTGGTGTGCCCCAGGCCTCCTCCTGGCTCCCCCACCCGCACGCATTCAGCCCCCTGCCCTGCACACGGCCACGGCCAGCCCCATGGATGGTCATGGCCGGCCGCCTCCTGCACCAGCTGAGGCCAAGCTGGGCAGAGAGCCAGACAGAGGGCCTGGGCTCAGGATTCTCTTTGTTGGGGCCCCGGCTTTGCCTTCTCTGAGCCTGGAGAAGAAAGCCAGGACTGGTTCCTTCTAGGGCTACCAAGCATCCCCCAAGCTCCTGGGAATGACCTTATTTAATCCCTACGCCCCCTTACATGGTATGAGGCTCCCACTTTAGAAATAGGGTGAGGGCAGTTCAGGGAGGGCAAGGGCTTGCCTGAGATCACACAGCTCAGAGCAGGCATAAGCTGGGATTTCACCTCCTTACTGGCTCGCTACCGAGGTGCCTGAAAGTCCTGCAAGACGAGAGAGAGAGAGAGAGAGAGAGAGAGAGAGAGAGAGAGAGAGAGAAATGTCCTAGACATACTCAGGCCACTATGAATGTTTGAATGTTCCCCAGGCAGGGAGCAGGGAACCGCTGCTTTTCTAAGACTGGCTACGTGGGTCCCTCTCTCCACCGCCCCCTTACCATGAACTCGCCTAAACCAGTCCAGCTGTCACCTGACTGAAGAGAAGGGAGAAACAAATGAGGGGCCCCTCTCCAGCAGGCAGGGGAGAAGGTTCTACCCCAGGGCGAGGGGGGCGGGGCTGGCCACCTGGCTCACTGCAGCTCTTCTTTCTGCCCTACCTGCCTATTTACATTCTCTGTACCCCTCCCTCCTAATAAGCAGTAATAATAATCCATTCTCAACCCCCCACAGTCCCTACTTCTGGGCTCAGGGATGCAAGACAGCAGCCTCTGGCTGTCCATAAACGTGAGAGACAGATGTTGCCAACATCTGGAGATCAGGAAGGCTCAGTCCTGACTGGCACTGGGAACAGTGCCCAGTTGGGTGGAGTGCTGGGGGGGGATGGGAACCTCCTACCTGTCAGTCATCCGGACAGGGGGCCACTTCCACCCCAAAGGAGGGCTCCCAGGCCCTGGCCAGGGCCCCCAGGCTGAGAGGCCCTTTGGAGGGAAAGCTGGGCGGGTGCTGCCTGCAGGGAGGGGACTTCAAAGGCTCCCTAATCCCTGGTGACATTTTCAGACACAGGAGTTTGCTCTTCTATGCTTCGGATCAAAGCCCAGAGCTTTATAAATAACCCTCATAAAACCCAAGGAGCTTGTAAAGTTAAACAATAAGTCACAAACAGTGTGAACATTCAGGGGCAGGACGGAGGCTGGGGGAGTTAGGAGGCAGGGCCCCCTGGGAGGTCAGGAGGGGCCTGGGCACGACTTGGAGTTTCCTCCCCAGCCTCTGCCAGCCCCTGGTTGGCCTCCTAGAGCAAGCCATTCATTCATTAAATCATTCCTTCCTTCCTTCCGTCAATCCGTCAGTCAGTCAATCAACAAATATTTCCTGAGCATCAACAGACATTACTGGGATTCCAGTCACAACACTGCCACTTTGGAAGCCGGGTGCCTTCCAAAACCCGCCTCACCTTCCCAAGCCTCAGTTTCCTTATCTGTAAAGTGGAGCAATATTTTGAACACGTCCTAAGACAGGTGTTGGCAGGCCTTGGTGGGCTCAAAACCTCTCCTGGGTGATTATTACTGTTAATGAGACTGCAATAATTCCAATCAGTTATCTCTACAAGGGGCTGCTTTTCTTTGGTTCCTACTTCTCCCTAAATGACCTCCCCTTCTGCCCTCATGCTGCGGGGCCCCAGTTGGGATGGGGGCTTTATGTTTCCTCTGACATCAGAGGGGCCACAGAGCCATCACTCAAAGCGAAGCTGTTTCCGGGGAGGGGAGAGGATGTGAGTTCAAGTCCTGGGTCCCGCACTTCTAAGCCGCATGTTTTGGGGCCTCTGTTCTCCCTCCCTGAGTCTCCATTTTGTAAAACAGGCGGGAGGGGCATGCGGCCAGTGCCTGCCACATAGTAGGTGCTCAGTAAACAACCGTGGATGGTTTTGGCTCTTCTCCTGGTGGCAATTCCCATAGGGAGGGCAGAGCATCCGTGTCAAAGAGGAAGGAGGGATAATAGGATTGGCAGATGGTGAGAGTCCCTCGAGCTGATGCCCGGGCCCTCCCTTGGATGAGGGGGTGCAGGTGTGGGACAGACCCCCTGCGTGCATTCCCCGCTCCACCCCCCCCCCCGCCCCGTTCTGGAGTCTTCCCTAAGTATGCGCGGCAGCCTCAGGATGCCAAGTCCATTTCCTAGGTGAGGACCTTTTGGCCCAGGGAGGTGAAAGCATTCGCCTGGGGCCTCCGGCTCAGTTGTGCCAGGACTGGAATTCGAACCCGGGCCCTGCGTGATTCCAGCCTTTTCTGTTGCTCCCATAGGTGCCAAAGGAGAACAGCCAAAAGCTGGCTTCCCTCCGACAGCATCTGCCTGGCCCAGCCATTCTGGGGGGAGGCAGGGAACTCCTAGAGCTGAGAACCCAACTTCCCATCCAGGTGGCCTCCGACACGGGCCTTCGTGTTGAACTGTTGCCGCCCGAGCTGCGGGCTTCCTGGTTCTCTGCGAAGACGGAGGAGGCTGAACCGGGAGAGGTGGGCACGTGTTTTACGCTACTGGGGCTGCTCTTAGCAAAAGACCAGAGTTTCGGGGGCCTATAAACAACAGAAACTTGTTTCTTACAGTGTGGGAGGCTTGATGTCTGTCAGGGGGCCAGCACGGTCGGGCAAGGGTCCTCTTTCAGTTCGCAGACTTCTCACTGTGTCCTCCTATGGCTAAAGGGGTGAGGGAGCTCTTGGGTCCTCTTTTCTAAGGGCACAGATCTCATTCCCGAGGGCTCTGCCCTCAGGACCTTGTCACCTCCCAAAGGCCCCACCTCCCACTACTACCTACTACCGTGACCTTGGGCATTAGGTTTTCAACGTATGAATTTTAAAGGGACACACACATTCAAGGCCATAAAAGCACTCCAGTGAATCCTATTGATTGATTCCGTCACTCTACCACTCACTCATTTAGAGAGTGAGTCAGTCATCGAACAAATATTCACCAGCGCCTACCGTGTGCCGGGTCCCATGCTGGACACCAGGACTGCGTGTAAGCCAGATCGTTCAGGTCCCTGCTCCCGCCCCAGACTGACTGCCAGGAAGCAGGTGACACAATCCGATGTGATCAAGGGGAGACCAGGGAGCAAGGACAGGAGACTACACCCATATGCAGAAGAAGGGCAGTGAGAGGGCTTCCTGGTGGAGGTGACAGTTGGGCTGGGACCCAAAGAATGAGAAGTTAGGGAAGGGCATTTCAGGCAGAGGGAACAGCTTGGAAAAAGTGAGAAGGGACAGGGTGTAGACACAGAAGGGACCTCCCCCACAAAACCCCTTTGTTCTGTTTCAAGATCAGAATCCTCTGAGCAGCGGGGTGCTTCTCACACCCACCATGCCCCCACGCCCATCCCCAGGTAGGTAGTATTCCCATTGTGGAGCCTGAGGCCAGGGAGGCTCAGAGAGGTTGAGTAAGGCCCAAGACCACACAGCAAGGATGCTTTGGATCTGGAGCGGCTTTGTGGATGTGCTCCTCAGGGAGCTGTGTGCCAGGGGTCCTTCCCCAGCCTTTAGGGTGTATAGCCTTTGCCGCCTCACAGCAAATCACCTGTCTTGGCTGAGTCTCAATTTCCTCATTGCAAAATGAGAGCCAGGTGCAGGCCCCCCTCCCCCCCCCGCACCTGTTACGGCCACATCTCTCACTGACCTCGTTAGGGCCGTTGGCCTGGAAGCAGCTATCCCTGGCGGACGCTCGCCCACAAACCCTGTCCCATCTAGGCCAGCAACAACGGGATCCCCCTGTGGGCATTTGGCCTAATTGGCATCGGACCCCTGGGAGCTGTGCCAGCTTCACTGTCATCATTTTACACACCCAGGAAACACTCGCCTGGAGCACCCCTGAGACTCGGCTCGGCTGTGGCCAGAATATGAGCTTCACACCCGGGGCGCATGCTGGGTGCCTCCCAGAGATGCCTTCACTTGATCCCAAAGCACCCAGTGAGGTCAGTACCTCTGTCCCCACCTTCCGGAGGAGTCCCAGGGCAAAGCAGGGGAGGGGACCATCCAGAGTCCTCACCATGCTGAGTGCAGCCCTTGAGGGGCTCCCTGGTGTTCCAGACCCTGGCTCCCCGCCCCCCTCGCTGGAAAATGAGGATGATGAGGGCCATCTCGTGGGTGAGGCACTGGCCACTGGCCTCAGTTTCCTTATCTGGAAAATGGTGTGGACCTGAGTTGCCAGGTTAGTGTAATAATTAACCCCCAAATAATAACAAGAGTGCACAATAATTGAGTACCAACTGTGTGTCGGGTACTTTTTAAGGGCTCTGAGTGTATTAACTCCTAACCTTCATATCAGTCACAAGAGGTAGCAGAGACAGCAAGAGGTTAAGAAACTTACCCAAACACACATAAAGACCTTAACACAGGAGGTCAAATCAATAAAATCGAGCTTTTATTTCTGTTCCACTCCCTTCAGCATCCAGAGAGCCCCTGCCCACACTCCCCATCCTTCCTGTATCTTCTGCCTCCCTCTAGACAGCATCAGAGGGTGGCATTTATGGGATCATCTGGGGGACCCAGTTGCAAATTCTTTTACCTTGACTCAAGTTAGACAGCATCAGGAACTTCTGAGGCATGGGGGCTGCGAGGAGAAGAGTGTTCCTCACCATCAAGGCCAAGAGACGCCGAGATAAAGACGTGAACCAAGACAGCAACAGGGACAGGTGGCTCTTCCAAATTCCTTCCAGCCCTAGGACCCCAGAAGCAGGACCCGGTGGGGCCTGTGTGGTGCTGTCTTTCTTGGTTGTGTCTTTCTGAGGCTGGGGATGCCAGGCTATTGTCTGGCACTGGGGGAGGGGGAGTTCCTCGGTGACAGCATCCTGGGACTGGTGAGAACACCCCTTCCCCACCCGATGCACGCCAGCCCCCCAGAGCAGCTGGGCAGCATTGCTGCTGTCTGCGGGCTCATTTATCATTCCGAGGGGGGCATTGCCGCCATGAGGTCCCCCGGGACAGCTCTGCCACGGCCCCATCTGATTGAAATCCAAACCCAGTGCACACTTGGACCAGGGAAGTGGCTGCCCAGAACCTGAAATAAATAATACCACAGGCAGGAGGCACAAATCTGCCGCTAATTACGGCATATCCTGATTAAATGGGGTGCATAAATAAATATTTCAGCTTGGAAGATGAATCAGCCAGAACGACCGCCATACCACCCCTACTCTGAGCCTCTCTTGTTCTTCTGATTCCCCCCAGGGGCAGACAAAGACAGACCTTGGCCCCACTTGCCGTGAGGCTCAAGACCCATCACCACCCCCGGCCCGCCAGCTTGGCCTCGATTTCCTTATCCATCCAATGGGGTGTCAATGATCAACCCCTCAGCCAAGCCCACAGGTCTGGAGGGAGAATCTGAAAGGGTATTTGGGGGGACCGGGTCTTGACCGAACCAAGGACGCAGTGATTATAGCGTGCAGAGAACAAAGAATCTGGGGCCAGACAGGCTTGGGTTTGAATCCCAAGTTCTGGGACCATCCCTGCGCCTCGGTTTCCCCATCTGTAAATTAGGTGGATGTGAGCAGCCACCCGCTGAGCCACACCTAGAACACAGCATGAGTGAGAGCTGCTCTGAGGAGAAGGAACACTGACCACTCAGATCCTGGCAGTTCCCGTCATCAACTGTGGAGGTCCCCAGAAGCCCCAGCCCCAGGCAAGGTCCACACTCTTCACACCCCCTTAGAGGCCCTGCCTAGAGACTTCTGTGCCTGTCCTCACAGATGCCACCGACTCATTTCCGAGAGGCAGAGCGATAATAGAATAGGGGGCCCAGGGGAGGGGAGGAGGAGGGAGAATCATCCTGGAAAAGTTTAAATCAATTAACTCCCTTCCAGAAAACAGGCTGAGAAATGTAATGGAGAAATAATGACTTTTCTCCACAGGATTAAATGACATAGACCAGGGCCCAGTGAGGAATCAGGAAGGCGGGCGCAGAAGCCATGTCTGTGACCGTCTGTGTGGCCTTGAGCAAGTCATCTTCTTCTCTGAGCCTCAGTTTCCCTATCTGTGCAAGGGGATGGCTTGGGCCAGCACAGGAATGGCTAAGAGAAGGCATGCCTCCCATTACTGTCCCCATCGTTGCCCACGGCAGGCATTGCTAATAGATGGCAGTACTGTTCTCATTGAGCCTGGAGGGGATAACCAAACCAGTCCAAGCCAGAGCTCTAGGCATTCCCTGCAGGTGGGTCAGAGTTGGCATGTAGGCTAGGTTTAGACTGGCTGCAAGGTCTCCTCTAGCACTAGGTTGATATTCACCAGTGGTGTTATTATTGCTGTAATTGACTCAGTCTCTCTCTCAGTCTCTCTCTCTCTCTCTCTCTCTCTATATATATATATATATATATATATTTTTTTTTTTTAAGTAGGCTCCACGCCCAACATGGGGCTCGAACCCACGACCCTGAGATCAAGAGTCGCACATTTCGCTGAAGGAATCAGCCAGGCGCCCCTATGCTTTTATACGCTAATTCATTGAAACGTCACAACCATCAGATAAGGAAGTTACTATTAGTTACTATTACTACTATGCTTATTTTTTGGAAGAGAAAAGCAAGATCCAGAGAGGGGAAACGATTCGGCCCAAGGTCACACAGCTACTGTGTGGAGGCAAGATTTGAATCCATGCGCATCATCCCTGGGAACAGTCCAGATGGAGAAACATGATGCTTCCCTTCTTATCAGCAGTCTGGGGAGGTGAGTCACCATTGCTCTGCACCAGACTCCTTACCCCTTGCTTCACACACTCTCTCAGTTTGGAACTACAATTATCCTCATTCTTTAGAGAGGGAAACTGAAGCTCTGAGGGCTGATGGGACACGTGACCAATCATTTGCTGGGATGGGATGAGTTGGCACTGTTCACTGCTCTGCTGGCTCCTCTCCCTGCAGGAATGGTGCCCATTTATCTTGGAATTCTAGTGCCCAGCCCAAGCCTGGCACACCGGAATAGTAGAATGAATGAGTGAATGAATGAATGAATGAATGAATGAATGAATGAATGAATAAAACGACAGCTGGTACTAGAAGAGTTCCAGGGTTAGGGTATACCCCACTTGTTCCATTACCAGCCCTCAGATCCCCAAGCTGAGTCCCTGGCCCTGGCCCTTACTGACCCACCTGGCCTGGCTGGCTGACCTCTCACCTCTGCCCGTGGCCCCGGATGACCCTGGGGGCTTCTGGTCGGGTCCCAAATCCATCATTCCTGAGTGGTCTGTCCCAGCCCTGCCTCCCCCCATCTGTCTTCACACCACAGCTAGAGAGAAGAGGGGTGTGGGGATGGAGGGGGAGGGCCCCACTCCAGGAAACTCATGGCCCCATGAAGTTCTCTCCAGCGTCCCCCTCCATCACCTCCCAGGCAGTCATTCCCCACCTGCAGAACGCTTAGGTCAGATACCTTGGACTCCAACTTAGAAGACAGCCAAAGGTAGAGGGCTCCAGCTGGAGGCTGCGGGATATGAAGGAGCCCTGCTTGGTGCCACCCTGTGCTCTTCACCTCCAAACAGCCCCCGGGGTGGAAGTCCCCAGAGAACCGCCGGAAAACCATGGAGAATGACTGTCCTGGGGACCAGAAGACCTGGGGGTGAATTTCTGCCCAGCCACTGGCTCACTGTGCAGCCCAGTACAAGTGTCCTCCTGCTCTGAGCCTGACTCCCCACCTGTCACCCCAGAGGATTAAACTCAGTGGCTTTCAGGCTTTTATTGTCAGAACAGTGGAAACCTTTCTCAAATTAAAGTCCCATGTGGAACTCCAATATGAAAAAGAGAGGAAATGGACAGAGCTCTCATTGAAGTGGGTGGGGCAGAGGGCGATAGTGGGGACCCTGGAGCTCTCCCTTTTCCAGCTTCCTCTGCCCACCCCCACCCTAACTAGTGGTCCCTGACACATCTTCCTAATGCCCTAAGATTCCTAGGCAGATTTTGAAACTATCAGAATAGATACTTTTTCTATCATCTTACCATGAAACACTTCAAACATACAGCAGAGTTGAAAGACATTTACAATGAACACTTCTATATCCGCTGCCTGGATTCTCCCATTCATGTACTTGCTTTATTAAATAACGGTCCCCCTCAGCTCTGTAAAATTTCATGGCTTGGAGAGGACTGTGCTCTGTGTGTGTGTGTGTTTGGGGGCAGCAAGGAGAGGGGAGCAGTGTTCTGAGTCCCTTCTGGGAAGCCCTGCGAATTTGTAACAGCAGCACCCTGCTATAACAAACAGTCCCTGACATCTTACTGGTGCAACTCAACAGATGGTCATTTCTCATACAACAGTCCAAAGCCTGTGTCGGACTGGTCAACAGGTGGGCACATTTCCTCCACGAGTGATTTAGGGACCGAGGCTCCATTCATCTTTTGGTCCTGCTCTGTGCCTGAAAGGTCAATCGGCTGCCTTGGGGCAGAAGAGAACACTTGTGTATGAGAGGCATAATCACTTCTTACACTATGCTTGCCCCCATTTCAGTGCCAAAAGCTACTCATTCCGCCATGCCTGGACATGTGGCCTCAAGCTACATACTCTCACTGGCTTCTGCTTCCTGGTACCCATTTCATCCCATGGGAGGAGGCATGAATTTCAGCAGTTAAGCTGCATGTCTGTGCCATACCCAGTATGGCGAGAAGCACCCCCAAACCCATCCTAAATCATCCTAGCCATGTTTCCATGCTGTCTCATGCCAGATAGAGAAGGCCTCGTCAGCTCTCTGCACAAGTTTACCTTTGTTCAACAAATACGCACAGAGATCTTACTAGAGACGTGGGCTTTGCACCAAGCACTGACCATGCAAAGATGAACAAGCATCGGCTTCTGTCCTTAAGAACCTTCCAGTAAATGGGACAGGTAACTCTTTCCTCTGGAAACCTCCCTTTCCTGAGAGAAAGTCCCTCGAGAGCTTCTGTTCTCTGGGGTGGGTGGTTCTGACGTTGGAACACTGGAGGAAGGACCTGATTTGATGACTCTTTACTGATCACTTCTGCATGCCCAGAACAGTGCGCTTATTTTGTTCTTCTTCACTCTTGCAAAGGCACTTTCTCCGTACGACATAAGGGAATGAATGCCCAGACTCAGAGTGGTCGGGTGACTTGCCTAAGGTCACACAGCCAGCAGAGGAGCTGGGATTGGAGCCCAAATATCACTTCCTAGTTTCCTGTTTCTTTCTGCCCCACCTAGGTATCTGCTAGAATGCATAGTAGAAGACAGAGACAGAGGGTTAACCTTTCGACACAGGTCCTAAGCCAGGGGCTTTGCACGTGTCTCCTCATTTCTTCCTCCCTACTCCCATGAAGTTGGTGCTGTTACTTTTAGAAAACAGAAAGCCAAGGCTCAGAGAGGTGAAATGACTCACCCCAGGTGGCCCAGCCAGTTTGGTTCCATATCCTGGTCTATTTGACCTGCTTGGGCAACATCTTGATATATGAGTGGTTTTTTATGGCTAAACATAGAGGCCATGGGATCGTCCCTTGTCACGAGGATGGCTCAAAAGGCAGAGGGATGCTTTTTCTGTTAACAATGGGGTGAACTTACTTGAAGGCAATAGAATGGCTTATCTGAGCCATAGAACCGTTTACAAAACAGCTGCAGACAGCTTAACGGATCCCCTCCCTGCTGGATCCCAGCCAGCAAGGGGCTCCGGGGCCAGGGCAGAGGCACCTTTCTGGAGCTCTCTGGGTGTGAGCCAGGGGCTGGGGCCCTGGGAGGGAGCCCCAGGCGACCAGGCAGGAAGCAGGGACCAGGCCTATTGACAGCGTAGGGTCCAATCAATGCTATCTCCCCAGGCCATGCCTGGCCAGACATTGATTTCTGCTGCTGTTGTTAACTCCCTGTTTATGTAACGCCTGAACTTTGCACAAGTGAGCCGTTTCATGTGCAGCAGAGAGCCTGTTGCCATGAAAACCAGGCCGCGCGTGACAGCCGGGATGCGTCCGTATCCCTGTTTTATTGGCCTGCGCTGAATGTATTTTAACCTTGATAAGTCAATAACTTTTTGTACAAAAGGAGATCTGCGGGGCGGGCTTGGGAGGGCCTGTTGGCCTTTCCAGGCCAGGGAGTGGGGGGAGGGTGGGGAGGCAGGGCGGGCTGGGTTTAATCCTCTGGAAATCTCCCTGCCACTCAGAGCCTGGGAGGACCAGCAGGCCAGGCCGGTGGGGCCGGAAGAGCAGAGATCGGCCTTGGGGGGGGGGGGGCGCGTGGGGACCACCCCCACATCCGGTTACTATTCCCTGTGTGCTAAGGGCTCCAACTAAGTCAGAAAGCTATCACGAGAGCCATCGGGGTTCAGATCCCGGTGCCGCCCTCCCAGGAGCTCCGTGCCACCTCAGGCAAGGACAGTGACAGCAGACTCAAGGTCCACATCTGTAACATAGGCCAGTGGTTCCCCTTCACGGGCTTGGGCTTGCTCAGATCACGGATGAGAAGCACCTGGGGCGGTGCGTGGTCCACAGTGGGGCCTCGCCGGGTGCGTATCCCTGTTACTGTTGCCACTTTATTTTATATTAATCATCATTGACGACTTTTTGTGCCGCCCCATTCGATGCTTCTGGTCCTTCCTTGAAATAGGCAGGGCCAGGGTAAGTAGTCCCAACTTTCAGTTGAAGAAACTGAGGCCCAGGGAAGCTGCCTGGCCTGTCTAGAGGGGTCCCATGACAAGACAGTGGCGCTGATTGAAGGAAAGAAATCCTGGACTCCCAGTCCAGTGCTCTTTTAAACCCCTGCCGCCAACCGCAGACACAGCAGACATCACTAATAGATGGCAGCACTGCACTCGTTCCCTTCTGAGCCTGGGCGAAGCCTTAAATGCCCCTCGACACAGGGCTGGTGTGTGAGAGGAGATTCAGATGGAACTGTATGCCCCAAGAGGGCTCTGGGCTCAAGGCCCTCTTCTGCCCCAAACTTACTGCATGCCTTTGAGCAAGTGCCTTCCCCTCTCTGGGCATCCTCATCCCCAAGGGTGAAATAAGGGCTTTAATGATTCCTAGATTCTCTTGGGTTCTCCCAGGTGGAAGGGACCCCACCACCTTCAGGTGGCTATCCCAACTCCCCAGGCATCTTGAACTTTCTTCAATTCCATCAACGAATATTGACCTAGAACTTACTGAGTACGGATGTGGTGGCAATACAGCACCACAGATGATGACCAAGAGTCCTCCCTGCCCCCCCACCCTCCCCACAGAGCTGACCATTGAGACAGGGGGACAGAAAATAACCAAGTCAACCCACAAGTGCCCAGGGAGTCACCGACAATAATAAATGTTGCAGAGGGGAAGCAAAGGAAGGGCCTCTGGGGAGAATAACTGGAGATGGGGTGGTCAGGAAGGGCTTCTCAGAGGAGGTGACATTTGAGCTGAGACCTAAAGTATGATAATGAGGCAGCCGTGCAAAGAGCAGAAGGGAGAGCATTCCCCGCAGAGCAAACAGCTCGCAAAGGCCTCGGTGGGGAAACAGTTTGGCCCCTGCCAGCAATCAGGGGGCAAAGCGGCTGGAGGTGTGGTGGGGTCCAGTCCCTGGGCTCCTGGCCCCATCTTCCTGGGCCTGCCCTAGAGAGAGGCTCCATGTACTGGGGGGGCAGGGCTGGGTGAATAACAGGGTTACACGTGCTTCTTCTTTCCCCTTTTCTCCAGGAGGAGCATAAAGAGCTCTTTCTTTTCTGCTTATTAATAGCTCTGATTAAATTATCTCTGAAAAACCTACATGGTGTGCACCAATGGGGGCTCGGCTCCCTCCAGGCTCTGGCCTAGATTATGGAACAAGGGCAGGTGAGGCAGGTGGGGGCTGGGGAGGGAGGCTGGGGCAGGCCTGCTACCCCCACCAGGACAAAAACTCAGTCTCTGCCTCCCTTCCCAGGCCAGCTCGGACTCTGACCATCTCTACTCTTGGGGCATTCACAGCCCCCTCACTTGGGACAGTAGGGCCTTCACATAGGCAATTCTCTGTGCCAGGACCACTCTTCCCCTCATGCCTCCCCTTGGCTACCTTCTGCTCATTTCTCACAGGGCTGCTGATCAGCCTTTCTACCATCACCAGCCCACCTGCTGGGTCAGGTGGCTGCTCTGTGCTTTTCCCTCCCCTGTTACTCTAGATGATAACTGCTAGCTGCCTTATCTGTCCCCCCAGGAAACTTGAATCCCAAAAGGTCAAGGACTGTGTCTGGATCACTACTGAATCCCTAGAGGCTGGCTCAGGTGGGTAGTTAGGAAAGGCTGAATGAATGAATGAATGAATGAGCAGGGTTAAAGAGGGGATGGGCATGACTAACCTTACATACATGGGACGGTGGGAGCAAAAATTTCAGGCTCCAGACCCCTTGAGCAGTGCCTCTGTGACAATTAACCCCATTTCACAGATGGGAAAAACCAAGGCACAGAACAAATGAGTCACATGGCTAATAACCTGAAGAGTCAGGATTCAAACCCAGTCGGTCTGATTCCACTCCCTCCTCCTCTCCCTGCTTCTCCACTACAAAGAAAACTTGGGCCATATTTATTTACTGACTCAGAGATTAGTTCAACAAAACTTCATATTGAGTGCTGACTCTATACCAGGCTTGTGCTAGGGCTAACACAGTTCAAATGCAGCCCCTGCCCTCTCAGAGCCCTCAGGTTGGCAGGGAAGATGGTCCAGTAAGTGGGCCCTTATAAAACAGACCAGGTACATCTATGAAGGGGGAAGCACTCCAGCCTGTAGGGCAATAGTCAGGGAAGACTTCCTGAAGGAGGTGGGACTCTAGCTAAAGTCTGAAGGAAAAGCAAGAGTTAACTACCTGGAGGGAGGATATTCTAGTTGGAACAGACAGAATGTGTAAAGAACTGGAAGTCAGAGAGATACCTTCGAGGAAGTGCAGGCATTTCAGCAGGGAGGGAATATAGGAGGCATACAGGGACGGTGAGGTCCCTCTGGGGCCTCTTGAACTCTTGGCTAGAGCCAGCATTCAAGCACTGGCCTGCCTGGTGGCTCTGGACCATGGCAAATCTGTCTTGACACTGTCTCCATTCCCATCGTGCAGAGTTATGGCTCTGCACGGGAAGGGAAGGCTGGATCAAGGCTGGGAACTGGGGGGGGGGGGCAGGGGACACGGATAGGAAGACCTGACCTCAGGGAGGTGGGCACTGTGAGTGTGGGAGGGTATAAGTGAGGGCCTGCTTTTGAGCATCTCTGAGGCCGTTCACCTGCCGAGACAGGTGTGAGAGGCATCTGGAAGACTGAGCTCTCTACCTGTAGAGCTATCTTCCAGCCCGTGGCTGCCTGAAATTCCACCATTAGCTCATCATGGGCTCATACACCTCCAGAGATGGAAGGGTCTTTTGAAACCTTCTAACCCCCTGGCTGGACATTAGAACCACAGTTGGACCTTTGGAAGCTGCTGAGTCAGGGAGGGTGCCAGCTCATGAGAGCCCAATTATTGGAACTGAATGATAAGTCCCACCCACCATTTTACAACAGAGGAAACTGAGGTCCAAAGAGAAGAGGAGACCTGCCCTCCAGACCACACTCAGTCAGTTAGTGGCTGGCACAGGGCACAATAAATCAAGATCGGGGGCTCTGGCATTGTGTGACCTTGTGTGAGTCACATGGCCTTCCTTGGCTATCAGATGTGGACAGTAACCGAATAGACCTTCAGGGGTGCTGTGAAGCTAAAAGGAGATAAAAACCTGTGCTCTGCACGTAGTAGGTGTCAAGTCATGGTAACCTATGAAAAAAGCCCAAACTTTGGAAAGTAGATGGTGTGGCCCCACAGCCTTCTTCTCTACTTCCTGCCCTCTTTTCCAGGGTTTTGGTTGTCACCATCCTTCTCCCCGCACCTGGCTTGAGTCCTGCACCATATTCTCTCCACCTGTCCACACCCTGGGTCCACCCAGTGCGTTACCTGGGCAACCAGCCCTGACGTCACTAACAGGTCTGGCGGCTGGCCCCGGGAGCAGAGAGAGGAAGCAGCTGGGGATTGGATCAAGTTCACAGGTGTATCCCCACCCCAACCCCGACTCCAAGAGGGTTGGGTGGTACAGCCTGGGAGAACTAGAGCAGGGCACAAAGCCAGGAGCTGCTGGGAATGGCACTGGTGGCAGCTGCTCGAGGGCTGAAACAGGGCCAGCTCCTGCCCTAGATAAGACAGCGGGTGGCCTACTTGGTTGGCCCTGGAGCTCCCCCGCGGGTGCCTCTCCCAGGTTGTGGGTAGGGGCTGGTTGGCTAGCCTAAAAGTAGGGTAGCCAACCACGCCCCGCCCTCGCTGCCTCCCACCCATATAAGCAGCCCATCTCACTGGGTACTCTCACCAGTCTTCAAAGCCATCCGGGGCTGGATGACTACAGTTGACATTTATTGAGCATTGAGCATTTATGGTGTTCTGAATCCTTTCCAGCAATAGCTTTTTGTCCACTCAACAAACCCTTCAGATAGGAATTATGATGCACAGACAAGAAATTGAGCAAGCACAGAGCTGTGGAAATACATGTCCAAAACCAACAGTCGGCAAGGACAAAGATGGAATTCCACCCAAGTTCCATGGGATTCCAGGGGGTCCCGCAGACATAGCCTGAGAGCAGTCAGAGGAGTCTGGCTGCCCCTTTGTATTTCTGTAGGGATACTGAAGTCTTTCTGGAAAGCTGGCTGCCCAACGTGCTGTGGGACGGACACAAGGCAACTGAGGGAACCGTCCTTCCCGGAACTCAATTTCCCCAGCTGTAAAATGGGACTGCTGAGGGCGCCTGGGTGGCTCAGTGGGTTAAGCCTCTGCCTTCAGCTCAGGTCATGATCTCAGGGTCCTGCGATCAAGGCCCGCATCAGGCTCTCTGCTCGGCAGGGAGCCTGCTTCCTCTCTCTCTGCCTGCCTCTCTGCCTACCTGTGATTTCTCTCTGTCAAATAAATAAAATAAAATAAAATAAATCTTTAAATGGGACTGCTGAGCAGACCACCCATGGGCTATCAGGAAGACCTATTGAGAACCTATGAAGCTGCTTAGAAAGTAAAGGGCAAGGTGCAGTACAGTTTGATGGATTCAAAATTTGGGCACCAGGTGATACTGTGCCTCAGTTTCCCTGTTTGTTAAGTGGAGGAGAATACTAGGGCCTGCCTCCCATATATGGTGTGGGTACCATGCGGTGGACTTTGCGAAGAGCTCAGCACAGTGCTGGGGTATATAGTTAGTGGTCCATAGATCTCAAATGTAATGACAAAAATCACTACCAAAAATATGCCTTGGGGCAGAACACTCCGGACAGAGTGTCACTTTGTATCTCTTAACTTCAATTTCCTGTATACACTGGGCATGTAGTACCTACCATATCGGTTTTCTGTCCGTAAATTAGAGGTGGTAATACCTACCTTACAGGGTTGTTGGGAGAATTAGGCAGAGTACTTCATTACATAAGTTTCAGCTTGCTGCTATTTTTAACAAATTCCTCATAGGGTTGTTTTCAAGATTAAAATAAACAATACAGATAATGCCCAGAGTGTCTTGCCCCAAATATGTGCTCAATAAAGGATACTGGTTTTCCATCTCGGGGTACCGACAAAGGGAATACAGATACCAGCATGCTCTGAGCCCCAAGTCGGGGGCACTACCGCCCGGCGCCGGCGCGCTGCATGCCGGGAGTTGCAGTCCTCGCGAGGCAGGTCCCTCCCAGCCCCAGCTTGGGGGAGGAGGTTGGAGAGCCGCCCTGCCGGCCTTTGAATTTTGCCGCGAAAAGCGCGCGTGGCCACCCCCGGCCCCGCCCCCCGCAGGACGCGACGCCGCGTCACCCTGGTAACCGCCTCTCGGCCGCCGCTGATTGGGCCGGACCTCAGGGGGCGGGCGGGGGGCGAGACGCCGCGGCCGCAGCCGGCGCTCGCGCCTGTCAGTCGGGCCGGAGCGGAGCAACGGGCTGGACGCCCCGGCCGGCGGCTCAGCGGAAGGGCTGCGTACTCCAACCGGGAGAGGTGAAGAGCCGGGCCCGCCGCCTGCGGGACGCGGCGCGCGGCACCTGGGCCTGAGGGGAGGCGAGGCGTCGGCGCGCGCCAGGCGGCGCGAGGCTGAGCCCAAGGAGCTCCTGCGCGCCGCCAGGGGCCATGGGCGCGTGAGAGCCCGGCGCGCGCCGCCCCTGCGGCAGCTCGCGAGCTCGCACTCCCGGTGTACCGTGCTCCGGGCCTTTCTTACGTCTGCCCTGCGCCACCCGGACCGGTTATTTCGCGGCGCCGAGGCCCCCCGGGCTGCGTCCGAGCCTCCACCGCCCGCTGCTGCCGCCGCGGCTGCCGCCGCTCTCCAGCTTCCCCTCCCCCCACACCCAGGGCTCGGAGGAGGAGGAGGGGCCGGTGCGTTCTCGCCGTCGCTCTTTGCAACCTGCGGGGGCTGGTGCATGCCCGGCACGGAACCCGGGCCGCTGCAGGTGTGTGCAATCTAGGAGAAGACGACCTCCTCCCACCCCTCGGCGGACCCGAGAACTGCGAGCCTCCGGCGGGCGGTCGAGCGGGAGGAAGCAACAAAGACAGGCTGCAGCTGGGGCCGGCGAGAGGGGCCGCGGCCGCCGGGCTCCCGGCGCGGGCGGAGAGGGCGCCCCGGGGAGCGGCACGGGCTGAGCTGCAGCCCTGAGCCGGACCCAGAGGGGAGGCGCAGCGCCGCCCGCCGGACGCGGTGAGCACAGGCCCCGGAGAGGATGCACCGCCTGAGCGCCCGCACGGCCCAGGTCCCGGACGGGCACGACCCACGCTGAGCGGAGAGACCCGCCACCCTCGATTTCGGACGGCGCGGGTCGGTGCCTGGATCACCGTCACCGACAGCATCCCTTTCCACCCGGAGAGAGGCATCGGCCCCCAAGGGGGGCTCCCTCAAGCAGCCTCTGCCACCTCTACATGGCTGCGACCCGGCGAGCAAAGAGTCCTCGCCGCTGAGACCTGGTGCCCTTCAACGGCCTGGCTGATCTGGTGAGTTCCGCGGGGCGGGGTTCCGGGCTGCAGCTGGGGGCACTCCCGGGCGTCTGGGCGGCCGGATCGGAAATAAAGGGGGCTCTGAGCTGTTGGGAATCCTGAAGCAGCGATGCTCCTTCTCTCTCCCCGACCCTTTCCCGCTCACGCACAACTTGTCTAGACCGGCCAAGCGGCCGGAATGGAGGTTGGGTACCCGTTGGGGGACTCCACAGAGCCCGGCCGAAGCGAAAAGTCACCCCACCCCTAAAGCCAACAGACAAAAGGTAGCAGCTCCGTCTTGCGAAAATTCCCTGGGAACTGCCGCCTCTTGGAGGGCCAAGAAGGAGGACACCCAGGATGGAACCCTTGGGGTGCTCCCAAGCAGCCTCTGAGGTCCTCAGGGGACATCAGCTTAGAGATGGATGTGGAGTCCCAGCTATGCTAGTGGGTGCGTTTCAGGTCTGTGCTCTCCAAGACTAGATTATAGCAGGGTCTCCCCTCCTGCCCTCATTCCTCAAAAAAGCTCACAGGGATGGTGGGGTCCCAGTGGGGGCCACAGCCTGACGTCACAGTTTGCCATGGTGACGTGACTTGCTTCGACCCAGGGCCAAAGGGGGCGGGGTCATGGTAACCAGGGGGCAAGACTGGATGCCTTTGGGTAATGGAAGGGTGAAGGCAGATTCTGCGCCCCCCCAACTGCAGTCCCCTGACCTAAATCCCCAGCTGTTCATGAGGTGGGGGAGGGAAGCAATGCCAGCTGTCCCTGCTGATGCTCCTCCCCCCAAGGACAGGTGTTCAGCTTTGCCCATCTAGCCTAGCACTGCCTGGGGGCTAAGGACTGCCAGACAGAGCAACTTTATGCTTTCAAAGGGGATGCTACGGAGGAGACCTCCTCGAACCCCACTACACACCCAGCCAGAAGGCTGAAGTTCCCAGGGTTCCTAGAGAGATGTGCCCCACCCCCCCAAAAGAGGCCACTACTACTCAGGAAAAAGTGGGCTTGCCCAGCCAGGGAAGGTACAGAGGAGCTGCTTCCTGCTACCTCTCAAATCCAGGGGATCCCCCTGCTGCACAAGCCCAGGATGAAGGGCCATGGCCAAGCTTGGACTCCTGTCTGCCGCACTCTCGTTTTGCTGTTTAAGATGATTTTGACAGGCACAGTGTGGTGCTCATTAAGTGAATGGAGGGCAAGTCAGTCCCGTCAGTGCCAAGGTCTGAAAAAAGTGTGTCCCTGCCAGGGGCCAGCTTTGATGGGAGTCAGGCACCAGCTCTCTCTCCCCCACAACCCCCCAGCACTGGCCCTGTGCCTTGTGAAGGCCCAGAGAACCCCCAGCCAGTATCCTGCCGCTGGGTTCTTTGATTCCTCTTGAGTTCCTTCCAGCAATTGCTACTATTGTCGGATGTGATTGCATTTGGAGGTAAAGGTTAGAGAACTGCGGCACTGCTTCGTTGTGGGGTGGGGTGAGAGCAGAGGGAAATGTGGGGGGGGGGTCATTATGAGAGCCAGGCCCCAGTCTGTATGCAGTTAGCATTTTTTTTCTCTTCTCCTCCCTGGCTCTCTAGCTGGATTAACAGGTCAATAAATATCAGTGGAGCTGCTTTGGGGCGCTTGGCAGGGAGATGGTATTTCCAGCTGAAATGGTATCGTTAAACACACAGGCTTCCAAGGACAGAGCAACAGCAGATGGGGGGAGAAGTGGGAGAGGTGGGCAGAAGGGCTGTTTGCACTGCCTCTCGAAGCTTCCTAGTTTAGAAACAAACCCGGAGTGTATGCCAGAGATCCACAAACACAGGCAGTTGGAGGTCCTCCGTGGAGTATTTACACTTCCGCAGCCAAAGCAGAGGGAAAGGCTGTCAGAATTGGGCAATTCCTTCTGTTCCCTTCCCTGGGCTTGGCAACAGCACAGGGCGACGAGCAGGAGGGGATGCCAGCTTACCCGGCGTCCCCATGTGCCGTCGTTGTATAGGGGGAGCTCAGCTACCTTTCGGAGCGGCTCATGCCGTGGCCCATTTTACAGATGAGGAAACAGGTGCTCCGCCAGGCAGCTGCAGGGGTTTGGCTTCGATGAGCCTTGGCACCAGAGTCCTCAGGTCTTCCCACCCCCTTCCCTGGGGCGCGGGGAGGCCTCACACCACTTGTTGGACAGGGTCTCTGCAAGAGTGGGGGGCTGTCGGCCAAGGAGAGAGTCTGCCTCACCAAGACGCCTTCCCCCACTGAAACCCCGGTTTGAATCCTGCTTCCCCATTCCAGGGTGCTGTCGAGCCGAGCAGCAGGCTCTGTGCTGACAGCTTGCTCCCCTGACTCCCAGCACCCTTTTCTCTGACACTACGGGAAGGAAGGTGGGGCATGAAACCTGCCCGAGGGGAGGGAAGTGTTGAGGTGTGGGGCTCCTTGTTATCTGCCCCTCAGTTGGTAGAGAAGTCAAGGATGTAGGTGGGTCAACAGCGACATTGGTAGACGTGGCTCCTGACCAGCCTGAAGGTTGGCAAGGGCCCTCTGGCAGGGGCGCACTGGGGCTCTTGGGACCCTAGGGATCCACCAGCAGAGCGCAGAGAGTGTTCTGGGCACTGGGTGTGGCCTGTGAGTGCTGGGGTGTGTGCTGGATGACGGGAGGCAGTGGCCCTGGCCTGGAGACTTAGGTGGGATGGGAGAGGTTGAAGCAGGGGAGAGGATGCATTTAGGGCTCCCTTAACAGGGATGGTAATCCTGGCCAGTCTCCTCTCTCAAGGTTAGCTCCTACCCACCCCTGTAATCCTTATCACTTGTCTAATTCCACCTAAGCTTGTAAGCTTGTCCATCCCCTGTCCCTTCTGAGACCCACGGTTGCTCTGGCCAGGGCCTGGGCTTGGTTACTTAACCCACACTGGTGGGCAGTGGCTCATCGTTAAGAGCCAGGCAATGGAATGGGTCCACCCTTGTTGGCTGTGTGACCTTGGGTAAGCAGCTTTGCCTCTCTGAGCCTCATCTTCAGAACAGGGCCTTGAATGCCTCTCCTAGTCCCTCCTGGAGCCAAAGATCAAAGACTGCATGGTCGGCAGGGACCCTTCCAGCCACCCTAGACTGGGTCTCCCACCCACCCATCCAGGGCACCCCACGTGGTGAGCACACGTGGCTCCCTCTCATCTGAGCTCCTAGGGGGCTCGGGCCTGGCCAGCTACCCCCCCCCAAAAAAAAAACCTCCCCCGGCCCCCTCCACCTTCCAATCCCTCACAAACCGGGGGAAGCAAGCGGAGCAGCTCATATTCATAAACCGTAATTCAATCAGGCGGCGATTCCTCTGGGCTCGGGGGCGGGGGTGAGAACGGGGAGGCGCGCACAAAAGGGCCGCTTTATTACCTCCCGCGGGCGGGGAATTGCTGCTCTCCCCCCGCAGCGGCCGGAGCCGCCTTTATTGTGTTAACCCATTTGCGTGTCAAGAGCTATTGTGCGCTTTCTCCCCGGTGCCGGGCGGACTGCGGGCGGAGGGCTGCGCGCCGGCCGGTCACCTCCGCGGGCGCCGCCCACCGCCCTGATTGGTTGCTAAGTGATTTGCATCCAAGGTAATCACTTTTATCTCAGAAGGATGTCGACTATAATTATAAGCTACTGACATCTTTTGAAATCTGCCTAATGACTATTTTCGTCTGCACGGACTGGGGGTAGGGAAGGGGATTCTGGAGGCTGGGGTGGGCGGGGAGGAGGCTGGAAGGGGGATGGATTCCTTACACCTGGACCATTGATTCGTTAGTTGAGGAATACCGGAGTGCCTACTGCATGCCTCGAACAAAAGAGAGGTTCCCAGATACGCTCGCGTCCGTTCGTGTGGGCGGAGTTAGTACCATTTCAGAGATGGGGAAATAGAGGCCTGGAGGCCACCAGCTCAGAATCACATATGCAGTAAGTGGTTGCTACCACAGCCTCTCTGACTCCCAAATTCATGTGCTGGCCCCGGGATGAGGTGCACACAGAAATAATAGCGGTGAGCGTTCCTGGGTTAGAGGTTACCTGTCTGCTACCTCCTGGGATGTATGTCGTCGCCCTAAGAAATGCAGGTGTTGTTACTACCCGCATTTTACTAGGGAGAAAAGAGGCACAGGGAGGTTACTTCCCTGCCCAAGGTCAGAGAGCCAGGAAGGAGCGCAAGTAAGCAGTCTGTTGATAGCCAGAAGTGGGGGTGCAGGACGCGCAGCTTGGCCAGTGAGAAGAGGCTGAGTGAGCCTGGGCTCCAGCTACCCCCTCCTGCACCCCCTGGGTCCACTCGGGTGCTGGGCATTGGGCTGGGCAAGGGCACCCTGCTGGCCACTCTCTGTGGCAGAGCTCTAAGCAATCAAATGGCCCATAGTCTCCAAGGGGAGAAAGAGGAGTCTGTAGCTAACTCAAATTCTGGTCAGAGCCAGAGCAGGGCTGGATGGGAGACATGGAGGAAGGGAAAAACTGCAGCTGGTCATGGAGGGCTTCCTGACAGAGGGGGCTTTTGCTTTCAGCTTGAGGACTGCGTAGATTTGCCCAGTGTGGAGTAAATGATGATGTTGCTGCAAAGGGACTTTGAGATTCGAGGACATGACCAGGAAGAGCAGGGGGAGCTTATAAGAGGGAAGAGGTAAAGGGAGAAAAACTAAGTGTGTGCAGGGCCTCAAGTGCTGAGCCAAGTACTTGATGTGTCTAGAGGAAGAACAACCTGAAGCCAGCAAGGGCATCTGGGGGTGGGGTGGGGGGAGACGATCTGGGTGCCAGAGAGGCCCATCTGGCAACTCTTCCAAGCCTTGGGAGTTGCATATTGGGATGGAACCCTGGGCTCCTGCACTCTCACTGGCTGTGTGTCCTCAGACCAGCCACTTTGCGTCTGTGGGCCTCAGTTTTTTCATCTGTTCAAGAAAGTACTAGCAGTTCTCTCCCAGGCTTGTGGGTGGGAAGAGCTTCAGTGTGCAGAGTGCCGGGTGAGACTGAGCCCTTCAGAAGTGGGTGGGCTCAGACACAGGCCCCAGCCAGTCACCCTGGCCCCACAGCAAACCAGCATCCCAGCCACAGCAGCTGTTTGGGGCCCTAGGAAGCCCCTGCCATTGTGCAGAGGGCACAGGGGACAAAGGCCTGGGAGGTCAGGGAGTAAGGCCGAGGCTGGCTGTGAACAGGCTCCCGGGGACGGGGACTTAATGATGCAGAACTTAATGACCCAGAGCGTGTGGGGAGGGGGGCCCTCCTTTGGAGGAGGAGGAGGAGGAGGAGGAGGGCGGTCCAGCCACCAGCTGTCTGCTCCAGGATTCGCTGCCAAGGCGGGGGGGGGGGGCAGCTGCCCTACAGGGTCCAGGCCTGAGCTTGGCACCGTGAGAAGCAGAGGGGCAGGGCCTTCCAGCCTAAAAAGTCCCAGTGCCTGAATTGGGAGCCTAGGCCTGTTTTCCAGCGTCTGTGTGACCTCCCTCTCCTCATCGGTCAGACGGGCCAGGGGTCCACTTTGGAGGGCAGCTGTAAGGCTTGGCAGGAGCCCATAGTGAGTGGGCAGTAAACAGGACCTGCTATTTTTGCTCTTTATTCATCCATTCATTCAGAGAGCTCTCTGCTCTGTGCCAGGCTCCCTGCCGGGTGCTGAGGACACAAAGATGAACAAGCCCAGTTGCCTTAAAAGGTGCTGAGGCGTCAGACACACCATCCCAGTGCAGTGGGTCACTCGCCACAGTACAAGAATTCACAGTGTGCAGGCACCGTGCCAGGGGCAGGGGGACTGCAGTGGACAGGCCACATAGGGCCCCTGCCCTCCCCCGGTCTCTCAAAGCAGGCTAGGAAATCAGAGGCGGAAACGATTACTACCAGCTGGGAGAGCCAGGGAGGGCTCCATGGAGGAGGAGGCAGCATTTTCAATGGCTAGCCTTGAAGATTTCTGTCTAAACCCCTTTGCCTATTATGGGAATCACAGGACGAAGCCAGCCTCTGCTGTGCCCCAGACTAAGCTTCCTTCTTTGACATTTTGTTCTCTCATTTAATCCTCCTATGATTGTGGGAAGGGTATTTTTTATCCTTGTTGTGTAAATGAAGAAACTGATGCTCAGCAGGTAAAACAACAGCCTGGGGGCTCCCTGGCAGGTCAGCAGAATCCCCTTGGTTATCTGTGCTGCCTTCCGCCTGGCTTCCTCCTGAGAGGGCACGGGGCTGGGGCTGGGTGGGGCTGGGAGGATCCTAGGGCAGGGGCAGTGGGGACCCAGTTCTGGGTCAGCTGTTTTCATTATGAGACACACGACCTTGAGCTCAAGTTACTTCTCACCCCAGGCCCGCATCAGCTGCGTCCTCGGTAAAATGTCAAGGATGGCAAATCTGGCAGGCCTGGCTTGCTCTCCACCGCTGTGCCCTTGGCAGACATCGCCAATCAATTGCTGCCCTCTTCCCCTGCTGAGTTCTTCCCTTGACCTTGGGTTCTTTCCAGGGCTCTGGGCAGGCAACTTCAATCAATCAGCGGGTCCTGCTTGCCTGCCTGGCCTCCATGAGCTCAGAGCTGTCTCCTGGCCCATCTCCATATGGTGCCCGAATGAGGGACACGGGGGGATCTTCTCCGTGGATGTAGGTGGTTCTACAGTCATGGGAGCTGTTGAAGTGTAAGAGTCCCTTTACTTTCCTCCAGCTCCCAGAGGGACCAATGTCTTCGTGGCCCAGTGCATGCTTGTTTCAGGTGCTCTGGGTGGATTCCAGAATCATTCCGCCTGCATAATAATAACAACAGCCTTTAGTGAGCTCTTCCCGAGAGCCTGGTCCTTCAGTCCTTCTCTGATGTGCTCTCATTCATCATTCTGCAGAGCACCTGCAGCGTGCCTCTCGGCACCTCTAGGAAGAAATCTTAACCCATTTTAGAGATGAGGAAATCAAGGCTCAGAGCCATTAAGCAGAATAAGGTAGTGTACTTTGCTGCGTGGCCAAGTGGACATTCATACTGAGGTCTCGAGGTCTGCAGCCTGAAGCCGTGCCGAGTGTGGCAGGCAGCCAGGGCAGGCTTCCTGGAGGAGGTGTCCTTAAAGGCCTGGTGGGCGTCTGACAGGCAGAGCTGGACCTTCCGAGAAGGGGACCGGGTCCCCTCTGGGTGAAAGGAACAACATGTGAAGCAGCTCAGACGGGCGGGCAGGAGTGACCAAGTGTGGGCTGAGGGACCAGTGTGTAGCTGAATGTGGCTGGGATATGGAGACATGGGGGACTGTGACAGGAGCCACGGCTGGTCTCCATGTTAGGGAACTGTGGCAGCTCTTCAAGCAGAGGAACGCTCCCGGCCCATCTCAGTGTATTTATTCGGTATTTCTTTGAACCCAGGGCGAGGTTAGCTGGCGCTTGGGGCTACCTCTGGTCTATCGGGAGCTTTATCGTAGAGCGGCGTTGAGTGAATAAGTGAATGAATGTACACTGGACTGACAGGCTCCTGACTTCCCAGCTGCACGCAGGAAAGAGGCCAGAGGCCTGGGGTGGTGGGGGGGGGAGGGAGCCGGGCAGATCCCCGGGCCTGGGTTTCCCTCCAGGCAGTCCACACCTTGTCACCTGTCCCCACAGCCCCTCCTCGACCTTCCGGGCTGGGGCTGCATGTGGCTGGCGGGCAGCCTGGACCTGGTGCTTGGGAGGGATAAAAGATGAAGGTTCGGGACCATTTTTTAACTCAATAAAGGGAGAGACGAGCTGCAGGCCGGAGATATAATTAGTTCGCAGCAGTGGCGCTTTCTTGATTTAGCTTCTGAGAGAACAAGACAAGGATGTTCTACCCAATTAGCAGTAACATCCAGTCGGAGCCTCAATAGGTGAGATAACAAGCTATTTTTATGACTTTTCTTTCCCTGCTTGGAAGGGGCGGGGGAAGGGGGTATCAGGGCCTTATTTCTTTTCATCAGGGAACAATTATTAGAGATCTCAGGATTTCCCAAAGCCAAATGATGCATTTGTGAACCCAAACAAGCAAGCATTCCCAGGGGCCAGCTAGGGGGAAAGGTGGGCGGGGTTGGCTGGCATTTTGAGGCCAAGAGTAGTACAAGGGGTACAGGCCCCTTGTGCCCCTTCTGGAAGCCCTCGGAAAAGGCTCCCAAAGGTAGAGCCTCTTGGTTTGGCAAGGGCAGCCCTGGCCCCTGACATACTCTCAGTGCCGGCCTTGATTACCCTGCCTGCTTCGAGGAGGCCTAGGGAGGCTGGGCCAGTTCCCCTGGGGACAAGGAAGGAGCCAGTCCTGCTGGCTCCTGGCAGTTCTTCCTGGCAGCATTCTAGACCTTTCTGCCAACTGGGCCAGTGGTTCTGGCTCCTCAGCCTCAAACTCGCCCTTGCACTCTGCTTGCTGGACCCCCGGCAATGGCTCACACAGCCCGACCACCTCCTGCCTGTCCTCGTCCCAGACCCAGGCTCTTGCAGGGCTGAGTGGTGATTAGCTCCTCTCTCTCCCCGCTTCTTACCCCCACAGCCAGCACTGGCCAAGTCTCTGCCCAGCTGGGAAACTCTGCCAGGCCCCACCCCAGCTGCCTGGCCACACTCCGAGTCCTGGCGAGGGCTGGGGGATGCCCAGAGAGGGAGCTGGCATGGCTGGCATGACACCCCATCAGCTTGGGCCCCACGCCCAGAGCAGGTTCCTGGGCCTCCGCCCATCCTGCAGAATCCAGCCTCATCCTGCCCCAAGTCCCATCTCCCGGTCGATGCGGAACCCCACACTCGAGGTTCAAACAACTGACAAATCTAGCCATGCAAAGTGGGAGTTTAATTGCAAACAGTTTTTATGGATCATGGGCCCATCTGTGTCACCATATGCAAAAGGGGAAAAAAAAAATCTCCATTAAAAAAAAAAAATTCGCCCGCCCCATACCCCAAACTGACTCCAAAAGGAAGGGATGCCAAGGTTTTGGTGGCTGAAGCCAAGCTCAGAGCAGGGACCCATCGGGGGGGGCTTCCTGCTGAGTGGGCCTGGCAGAGTCAGGGGGCCGGGTGGGACAGGGGTGACTGCTGATCACCACTGAGTTTGCCTCCACAAACTGCCAGCATTTTGAACCCCCTGGGGGCCCTCCACATCTCTGGGCCTTTGCACATGCCACGTAGCTGTCCCAGGACCCGCCATCCTTTTGCAGCTGCCTCGCTGGTGCTGTTTGGCTGGCCTCCTGTGGGCCAGGACTGGTGGAATGCGGCTGTGCCCTGCGTTGATGGAAATGTGGGAAAGAGTGGTGTCGTGGGGCCCACGGATGAGGGACTTTCTCTTCCATTTCCAACCCAGCAGGGTAGGGACTGTCCAGGCCCTACAGATTCCCTTCTGGGTGGTCCAGGCCTCCTGCCATGGTGGCCAGCCAGGCTGGGCAGTTGAGCCCCACGTGTGGGGTCAGCCCTCTGCAGGCCCTCGGAAGGGGCTTCCACCCAGGGCCCGAGTGGGCTGGTCATCAGGCAGGTCTGAGAGGACTCACCTCTGAGGCAGCTTGCCAGGGCTCGATTGCTGGGCCACCTCATCCCAACTGGGAGACTTCATTTCTCCCTCGAGGTGCCTCAGTTGCTTCCTCTGTAGAATGGGGAGAAGTCAGTGGGCTAATGCACCCAACGTACATCTATAACTGTGATGACTTGTCCTCAAGGAAGGGTCTGCTTTGTTCAGTGATGTCTCCCAGGTTCCCCCCCCCCCTTTTTTTTTTTAAAGATTTTATTTATTTGACAGAGAGAAACACAGCCAGAGAGGAAACACAAGCAGGGGGAGTGAGAGAGGGAGAAGCAGGCTTCCCGCCGAACAGGGAGCCCGATGTGGGACTCGATCACGGGTCTCCGGAATCATGACCTGAGCCGAAGGCAGTCGTTTAACCAACTGAGCCACCCAGGCGCCCCCCCCTTTTTTTTTTTAAGATTTTATTGTCAGAGAGAGTGGGCACAGGCAGGGGGGAGGGGCAGATGGAGAAGTAGGCTCCCCACTGAGCAGGGAGCCTGCTGCGGGGCTTGAGCCCAGGACCCCAGGATCATGACCTGAACCGAAGGCAGCCACTCAACTATCAGCCACCAAGGCAACCTTCCTTTTTTAAGATTTTATTCATTTGTTTAGAGAGAGAGAGAGAGGGCACACGTGCGTGAGTTGGGGGAGGAGCAGAGAGAGAGAGAAAGACTCAAAGAGACTCCGTACTGAGCGTGGAGCCCAAAGTGGGGCTTGATCTCACGACCCTGAGATCATGACCTGGGCCGAAATCAAGAGTTGGATGCTCAACCCACTGAGGCACCCAGGTGCCCCTCCTCCCAGGTTCCTAATCAGGACACTTGATGTTTACTGAGTGGACATGTGAGTGAGTGAGTGAGGAAATGGGCCACAGGCTCTTGGCTGGCCAGAGGTTCAGGGTCTTTACAGCCTTTCTGCTGGAGTCCAGCAACCAGTCTGCAGCCTGCGGGGGTTTGGAACTCTGTTCTGTAGTTGAGGAAAATGGACTCAGACCAAGGGGCCCCCCCAAGTTCGTGCGGCTGGGGCTGGAACCTGGATGTGTGACTGTCTCACCAAGTCCCTGCTGCTCACCTTGGAGGTGACAGAGGCTAGGCCCGGAGCAGGAGTGCGACTTGGCCAAGGTCACCTGGCAAAGATAGCAGCCAGCACCTGTGGGGTCCTTCCTACCCCATGTCATAAGATGAGGCACCTGAGGCCCCCCAGCCTCTGAGCCAGCTCAGCCAAATCCCACGGCTCTTCCCTCTATCCCCCCCCCCCCCCCCCCCCCCCCCCCCCCCCCCCCCCCCCC
>PITA01017356.1:0-43596 GCA_004023965.1 Spilogale gracilis | reverse complement strand
AAAAAGAACTATTTAAAAAAAAAAAAAAAAAAAAGAACACATTATCAGGCACACCTATCCCTCCCTCAGTTACCATCCTGTGGCCCGTCCCAAATCTCGAGAGTTAGGTCTTGACCCTCAAACTTCCGACATTTTGGAAGCTACCCTGACACTGTTAATTACTTCCAATCCATCCCTTGCTAAGGATTGTTGGCTTTGCATATTCTTGGGCACCCCTATGACCCTTGCCCTTCCTACCAATGCCACCCCAGTGAAAGGTAGCAATTGTAGCACTAGCCTACCTTTCAGGGTCCAACCCATTGGATTTAACCAGTCTAGTTGTTATCAAGGACGATTTCGAAATGATAGCTATGATATAGATGTAGGATTTCCTACCTTCACCAACTGCTCCCAAACCATCAGCTACACCTCTGCTTTATGCCCTGTTTATGGGCGAGTATTTGTGTGTGGAGGGAACCTAGCATTTACTTCTTTGCCCACCAACTGGTCAGGATTATGTGTACAGGCAACTATTCTCCCAGATATTAATATTATCCCCGGAGACAAGCCAATACCTTTACCAAGCTTTGACTACATCGCGGGACGCAAAAAAAGGGCTGTACAATTTATACCCCTACTTGTAGGGCTAGGAGTTTCTGGTGCTTTAGCCTCCAGCACAGCTGGTCTGGGGGTTGCTATACATTCATACACAAAATTATCTAATCAGCTGATCAGTGATGTTCAGGCCCTGTCTAGTACTATTAATGATATCCAAGATCAAATTGACTCCCTAGCCGAAGTTGTTTTACAGAACCGTAGAGGTTTAGATCTGCTCACTGCAGAACAAAGAGGGATTTTCTTGGCCCTACAGGAGCATTGCTGCTTTTATGCCAACAAGTCTGGGATTGTTCGAGATAAGATCAAGAAGCTACAAGAAGATCTGGTGAAAAGAATTGTTTGAAAACCCTCTTTGGAGCGGGCTTAATGGGGTTCTCCCTTACCTCCTTCCCTTGCTAGGGCCCCTGGCTGGCTTGCTACTCTTACTGTCGCTAGGCCCTTTCCTCTTCAATAAACGTATGGCCTTTGTCAAACAACAAATAGACGCTATTAAGATGCAACCCTTACCATTACCACAGGCTTGAGATGGCCAACAGAGAGTCTTACCCAGAGATATAAAAGAGCCGTAAGGGATGTTTTGTTCACCCATCTGATTGGCTCTTTCCTCATCCTTGGTGAGCTGGACTGGATAGTCAATGACGGGCAACGAGGATGATAACCGCGTGCCAACCTAAGACAGGAGCTGCAGCATGCTGTGCAGTCTTCAATGATGGGTAAGGACGCGAGTTGATCATCCTGACCTAAGACAGGCACAGTCCCCGCAAGGAAAGACTCACTGGCCTATTAAAAATTTAATAAGAAGGGGGACCTGTGGGAAGCCGGACCTTGGTGAGGCCCACCTGCGCCCGGCTGCTGACTGGCAAGGCCATTTACACCCAGCTTCTGATAAGCTGATTTCGTGCAAGCTCTACTCCCTGGAACAGCTCGTACTGGAATGCCACTGATGGCTAGCAGTATGTTTCACTATGCTATCTCTAATTTTTGTGTTTTACCTACTTGAGCTGCCTGCTAGAGAAACTCCCCTCGCTGCCTGCCCTATAATTACCCCCTTGAACTTGCCAATAAACGAGACTTGATCAGAATCCTGTCTTGTCTCCATCTCTTGTGTCTCTTGTCCTATCATTCTCACTCCCCCTCTAGGGTCTCCGTTGACTACCCGCAGGTCGAGACACCTTCCAAGATTACATTACACATAAACTAAGAATTTTACATACACTTGAATCAACTTGATTGATCTGAATCAAGAAGTGATTTTTAAAATGCAGATTATTAGATTTCTTTCTTTACACACTGAGTCAATATCTACAGTAATACCTCACAAACTATATTTTGTAAAAGAATTTTCCCCAGACAATTCTGATGTGTAATCTGGTTTGAGAATCACTGAACCATGGGAAGAGCTTATTAATTGGTCCTCCTGACTCTAGTTTCCCCTCCCTGCAGCATATTCTCTTCACCACAAAATACTTAATTTAAAAATTATCATGAATCACCTGGGTGGTTCAGTCAGTTAAGTGTTTGACTCTTGGTTTCAGCTCAGGTCATGATCTTAGAGATGTGAGATCGAGCTCCACATCCATCCGTGTGCTCAACATAAAGTCTGCGTGAGATTCCCTTCCTTTCCCTTTGTCCCTCCCGCCACTCACATGCCCTCTCTCTCTAAAATAAATAAGTACAATCTTTTTTGTACTTATTTTGTAATTTTTGTACTTTTTTTACTTTTTTGACAATTTTTTTAAAAACTGTCTTATGATGCTCCTCCTTATCTTAGAAGTTTTTGGTGTAGGCCTATTGCCTGAGGAATAAAGTTCAAGGTCCTTCACATGGTGTTCAATTCATTTGATCACAATTCAAACTTCTTTTCCCCTCAACTATGTTTCAGAATTGCTTAACACACTCAGGTTTCCCCATAAATTTCCCAAACACACTCAGGTATCCCCATCAATTTAGGAATATAATAATAATGTTTAGAATGTCTTTCCTTTTTTCTAAATCTGTCAATTCCTGTACACTTTTTGAACTAAATAATTTCATTATCTAATACCTTGATCCCCTAAATTAGATTTCACATATTATAGTAGCAGTAAATAAAATCAGTAGCATTCTGATTAGTCTATGGGTTTATTTCCACTACTTTCTTTCTCTTTCTTTTTATATAATCTTGGTGAATGTTCTTTTTATACTAACTGCATTTCATTTCAGGGGTCACGCTGTAAAAAGATGGATACTAAAAATAGAACATTGGTGACAAAGTTTCTTTTCACAGGATTCACATATCAACCACAGTGGCAAATCCCCCTGTTCCTGGTGTTCTTGGTGACATACCTCACCACCATTGTGGGAAACCTTGGCCTAACTGCTCTCATCTGCAATGACCCTCACCTTCACATTCCCATGTACTTATTGCTTGGGAGTTTAGCCTTTGTGGATGCTTGGATATCATCCACAGTGACCCCAAAGATGCTGGTCAACTTCCTAGCCAAGAACAAGATAATATCTCTCTCTGAATGCATGGCATAGTTTTTTTCCTTTGCATTTGGTGGAACCACAGAATGTTTTCTCTTGGTAACAATGGCATATGATTGCTATTAGCTATATGCAAACCATTACTTTATCCAGTGATTATGACCTACAGACTCTGCACCTGGCTATTAATCTCATCATTTGTAGGTGGCTTTATTCATTCTACAATTCATATAGGTTTCTGATTCAGATTAACCTTTTGTAATTCTAACATAATATATCACTTTTACTGTGACATCTTGCCATTGTTTAAGATTTCCTGTACTGACCCTTCAATTAATGTTCTGATGGTTTTTATTTTCTCTGGGTCAATACAGGTATTTACCATTCTGATTGTTCTGGTCTCTTATACACTTATTCTCTGTACAATCTTAAGAAATAAGTCTCTGCAAGGCATAAAAAAACCTTTTACACCTGTGGAGCCCATCTTCTAACTGTGTTTTTATAACATGGCCCTCTTCTCTTCAGGTATGTGTGTCCTGGATCTGCACAATCAGATGATCAAGCTATGATGGACCCCTTTTTTTATACTGT
This sequence comes from Spilogale gracilis, assembly GCA_004023965.1. Taxonomy (NCBI): domain Eukaryota; kingdom Metazoa; phylum Chordata; class Mammalia; order Carnivora; family Mephitidae; genus Spilogale; species Spilogale gracilis. The sequence continues at coordinate 39,942 of PITA01017356.1, read as the reverse complement.
CATAATTCCCTTCTTAAATCCAATGATCTATAGCCTGAGAAATAAAAAAGTCATAGACTCACTGAGAAAAAAGTTGAAGAGAAATATTTAGATCTCACACTATTATCTGTTCACTTTTTTATTAAAACCATCACAAATTATGCAGAGTATATGTGGCTCCATTTGGTAAGTGTCCAAAATTTCCAATTGTAATTGCCTTGGTGTTTAATGGTTTATTAAATGTGTTCAAATCATACTGGAATAATTGAAGCATAAACCAAATAAAAATACTTTATATGCTTACATACTCTTTCTTGTAGTTTTATAAAATCATTCAGTACTTTAGAATGTACTTCCTTTGAACAGGAATTGATTATGATGTCTTTGATAATTATATTTTCATATAGCTAAAGGGAGGCAATACACATTTAACTCCACAGTGGAGGTAGGTTTATGTTTGAATGAACAGCAAAAAATTCCAAGAATCCTGCTAGCCATTAAAAGGTCTCACATTCCACTTTACTTGGGGCATGGTGAATTTCACTTCATGTGGGGATTCAACAATTCTCACAGCACTGAAGGAAATAAAAATAAATGGTGAAGCAATGAGGAAAATATAAGAAGGGAGTTAAGACAGTGAGGGTCAAACCAAATTGTAAGAGACCATGTTAGCCCAGTGTGTACCTAGGAGAAATGAGGTGGAACCAGGCAGGGTGGGAGGGTAAGGTTGCCTCTCATCGTCTGTGATGTCTTCTACATATCTTTTCTAGCTGCTTTTGTATGTTGATGGGTAATCTCTAAAACTTCACTAATTCAGAAAGCTAAGAGAGGAGGTGGCAGAATTTTATGTGGGATGGTCATGGAGAAGAAGAGAGACAGCAGTTGGAAGGAAATGGTCAATCTTCCTTTCTTTTTTAAAGAACGAAGCTAGTAAGATAGGAGCGCCTAGATGGCTCAGTTGTTAAACATCTGCCTTTGGCTCAGATCATGGTCCTGGAGTGTAGGGATCAAGCCCTGCCTGCATTGAGCCCTGCATTGAGCCCTGCATTGAGCCCTGTGTTGGGTTCCCTGCTCAGCGGGAAACCTGCTTCTTCCTCTCTCACTCCCTCTGCTTCTGTTCCTTCTCTAGCTGTGTTTCTCTCTATCAAATTAATAAACAAAATCTTAAAAAAAAGAATGAAGTTAGTAAGATACATCAGTAATATATAGCTTTTTTAATATGTTGTTGACACGCAGGCTTCAAAAGCATATTTCCAAAATTCAAATAATGTTAAGATAATTTGAAGTCAGAGCACCTAGTGGTTAGCTGAAAAAGACATGAAAATGAACAAGATATTGAATTGAATGTTTTCTGTTCTGAGAATTCTTAAATGTTAGCTTTCTTCTACCACATACTCTAAAGATAATGAGTGACCCATCTTCACGTTCATTCCTGCCCTTCCTTTCTCAACACTGAAATTCCACACTTTCCTACTGATACATCTGAAGCCTTGGCCCTGCTTCTGTGTTTTGCAAAAGTTTAGTTACTTATCTTTTACATCCTGATACTATTCCTTCCATAACACAGCCACCTTGTTATTCTTCATAAACAACCCTGATTAAATCATAACCATTTTCAATAATTTTAATGGGTTGTCATTGCTACCAGAGTATGTACAAATACAGTATATATCTAGATCTGCATGTATACACATGTATATGTTTATGTGTTCATGTGTGTGTCTAGATTTATATATATTTATTACATATTTAATATATATTTATTTATACATTACATATGTTGTACATATCATATACATATTTTTTGTTATATATCTATCCATTCATTCCTTCATTGTGGGGAGCCCAAAGCCAGGCTGGTGTCAACAGTTGAGTAGGAGCTCCTAAACTCACCAGACTGGACATTCCAGCCCAGGCTAGACTAGAGTTAATAGTTGAGCAAAACTCCTGGTACCCATGTATCTGGGCCTCTGCTCTTGCAAGACAAAGACCAGTTAATCCTGTTCTGATGTAGACGTAGATATGTAGGCACGTGCTGTACAATGACGTTTATGGGCATGGGCTGTGTCTCCTTTGATCTTTAATGGTGGTATTTTGGTAGTAACAAAGAGAATTGTTGTCATGGGGTCTGTTACCACTAATTGGGAAAAAGATATGGGGATTATGCCCTGCTCAGTATATAACGACTTGTAGCCCTGAATAAAATCGTCATTGCTTGGATACCATCCACTTTGTCCCTTCTGTTCCCATCTCTTTTTTTCTTCATCTCCGTTTCACCATCTCCTTGCCTTCTCGTACCTGTTCATGTTGTCGTGCCGGCCACGACAAGTGGCATCTGAACAAGGGACCTGAGCACATCAGTGTAAGTGGTCGCCAGATTCAAGTCAGGTAAGGAGAGCCCTGGTCAGTAAGGGTCATGACAGGAGTAAAATATTATGGGACAGTAGCAGTCTTTAGAACAAGTTTATTTTCTAACTGCCTTGCAGGCCCTGATGAAGCAGAATCACCTTATGCTGAGGATTTTTATCAGGGATTATATCCTACTAAGTCAGTACAGCGAGCAGAATTAAAAGCTGTTCAATTGGCTTTACAACTTTTCTTAGAGCCTGTAATTTATATACTGATAGTCATTATGTAGCTAAGGCTGTCTCTTCACTACCCGAGGCTCATATACTCACTAATGATGAAGAATTGTATCATTTATTTTCAACTATTCAGAACTTATTAAGACTAAGGCAGGCTCCACTCTTTGTGGCACATATTAGAGCCCACATTAACTTACCTGGACCATTAGCCAAAGGCAATGATATTGCTGATATGGTTACACACTCTTACATATTAAATACTACCAATAAAGAAATGGTCATGCAAAGTCATGCTACGTTTCATCAAAATGCACTGGCCTTACATCAACAATTTCGCATTTCAAGAGAAGAAGCTTGGCAAATAGTCAAAGACTGCTCTGCTTGTGCTATTCATCATCCCTCACCCTCCTGTTCATTTAATCCAAGAGGGCTTATGCCTAATGAGTTATGGTTAATGGATATTACTTCGTTTCCAGCTTTTGGACGATTAAAATATATTCATGTTTCCATTGATACTTTGTCTGGATTTATGCATGCTAGTGCTCATTCTGGGGAAGACTTGTTGATGTGCAAAATCATCTTTTTTCTGCATTCTCCCAGAAGGGCGTTCCTAAAACTATAAAAACAGATTATGGGTCGGTTTATTCCTCCAAGGCTTTTCAAGCCTTTTGCCAAACTTTTAATATACACCATTCTATGGGCATCCCCTATAACACCCAAGGACAAGCAATTGTAGAAAGAGCTAATAGCACACTTAAGGCCTATCTTAAAAGAGGGGGCAACCTATAGGGAACCGTGAAATATTCCCCACATATGCATTTACATCTCACTCTCTATGTTTTAATTTTTTTAAACATTTATGATATAGGTTGAACAGCAGCTGAACGTTTCTGGTATCCCGATTTCTCACTTCTCCCTTATGCTAGGTGGAAGGATCCCTTAACAAGCGTTTGGAAAGGTTCTGATCCTGTTCTCCACAAGGGGCCCAGTTTTGTTTGTATCTTTCCTCAGGATGAAGAGTCGCGGCTCTGGCTCCCAGAATGATGGTGCCGAGTCATCGCTAATCCCCGCAAGATGGCCTGGCTATCCCTGAACAAGTTGTGTCAAAGGAAGAGGAGCAGGTATCCCTTGACGGAGCCGCCCATGTGAGGCCACCTAGAAGTCCTCGTTGCCCAAGGACTCTAATTGAAGTATCCCTCTCCGAGGTTCTCCAATCACCTTGTTTTTGGCTATCATGACCCTGCTCAGTCTCCCTGTGACAGAAGCTGCCAATATTGGGTTTATCTGCCTGATCCACTCTCTGTGCGCTCTGTCACTTGGGATGACCCCACTCCTCAGGGTGGAATAATCAAACCCTTTACTTTGGAGGTATTTCCACCCAAAATATGGAGGGTGCTGGGCATTATATTAATTGGACAGGTTTGGCCGCTCAGGTACCGGTATGTTTCCAATCCCTTCCTCTTGGTCAGCAGCCTGTTAACACTTGCATGATTGTTCAACCAGTGTCTCATAAGGTGGCCTTTTGGGAGGGCTACAGAAAAGTAGGCAGGGGAGGTATTACTCCTACAATTCCTAACTGGAAGATAGAAAAATGGATTGTATATGGAGTCGTGGGAAAGACACCCTCTGTGAATCCACAATGGGGCATGCACCCCAGGGGGCATTCTACAGGCCCTAGGGAGATTAGTTGGAGGAACTCAACTCAGATATGGACAGAATGCCTTCACAAGAAACCTATTGTCATCTCACCACCAGGAATGCCTAGTTTTTCCATCACTGACTGGTCTAAGTCTGCCATGTGGGGAGCCCAGCCTCCCAGAGCTTATCAGCATAATAATTTCATTCCCAGAAGCCTTTTCTCTACAGTGGGAGGGATGTTCCATGCTGATATGTGGAAATTTAACTTGCTATGGCCTTTGGGTCAGTGAATGTTCAATATACAGGGAATTATGATCTTGTGGGTGGTATCAATTTTTCTGTACAAAGTTGTGTTCCAAGACCCTTCCTTTTGGTGGTAGATCAGGTCATGTGAATATTACACCACTTTCTGATGAATAGGTATTGTATCATATTCAATGCTTTGGTTGTGTGTTAACCAACTGTTTGCCTGTTACCTTGCCCTTGCGACACACAGGCCCTGTAACTGTTTCTTACAATGCAGCCTCCTTATGTGTTGTTACCTGTAAAAGTTGAGGGTCCATGGTATGCTAATTATGGTTATCAATTTGCTTTGGAGATCAGATGCAATTGAAACATACAAGATGATTTTTAGGATTAATTATAGCTGGCATAGTCGCCCTTGTGACTTTAATTGCTACTGCCACTGTGTCTGCAGTAGCGCTGACTCAAACCATCCATACAGCAACTCATGAAAATGCTTTGGCAAAAAATGTATCACATGCTCTTTCTACCCAAGACCATATTGGTCAAAAAATCCTTAGCCATTTAGACAGCCTTGAGGAAGCAGTAGAATATTTAGGTAACCAGTTAACTATTGTTAAGACATAAATGACCTTAATATGTCATGGAGGATTTCAACATATATGTGTGACCCCCCCTACAAGTTGGTAATGTGACTTGGGAACATGTAAAAAGACATCTCCAGGGAGTATGGCATCATAGCAATTTAAGCTTGGACTTATTGGAGTTGCAGAAGGATATTTCTACTATTGAACAGTCTCATTTGGACCTGATGGATCCTGCTAAGGTGGCTTCACAGGTGTTAGAAAGTTTTCATGTATTTAATCCAGGGAATCTGTTAAAACATTCCTTTTGGGTATTCGTTGGTATTCTGATTGTACTTTTCTTTATAATTCTTATATGGTTTCTAATGTGTGGAAGCATTAAACAAAACAAACATAAAATGAAAGCTCAGTTATACTTCCTCCAATTAAAAACAAAAAAGGGGGAAGTGTGGGCAACCCAGAGCATCAACAGTTGAGTAAGAGCTCTTAAACTCACCAGCCTGGGTGTTCCCACCTGGGCTAGGCTAGAGTTAATAGTTGAGCGAAACTCCTGGTACCTGCCTATCTGGGCCTCTGCTCTTGCAAGACAAAGACCAGTTAATCATGTTCTGATATAGAAGTAGATATGTAGGCATGTGCTGTACTCCCTAAGAGCACTAATCACATTTATGGGCATGTGCTATGTCTCCTTTGATCTTTTATGATGGTAGTTTGGTAGGAACAACGAGAACTGTGGTCATGGGGTCTATTACCGGTAATTGGGAAAGAGATATGGGGAACTGTATATAATGACTTGTAACCCTGAATAAAATCAGCATTGCTTGGATACCATCCACTTTGTCCCTCCTGTTCCCATCTCTTTTGTCTTTGTCTCCGTTTCACCATCTCTTTGCCCTCTAGTTCCTGTCTGTGTTGTTGTGCCTGCCGCAACAGGAATATTACGTCTCCATCAGAAAGGATGAATACCCAACTTTTGTAGCAGCATGGACCGAACTGGAAGAGATTATGCTGAGTAAAATAAGCCAAGTAGAAAAGTCAAGTATCACATGGTTTCACTTACTTGTGGAGCATAAGGAGTTAAATATAGAGGATAGTAGGAGAAGGAAAGGAAATGGGAGGTAAGTTAAATCGGGGAGGGAGATGAAACATAAGATACTTTGGACTCAGAAACAAACTGAAGGTGTTGTAGGGGAGGGGGTGGGGGAGGGGTGAACCTGGTGGTGGGTATTGAGGGCAGGTATTGCATGGAGCACTGGGTGTGGGGCATAAACAAAGAACCTTGGAACACTGAAAAATAAATTAATTAATTTAAAAAACTGTAATGTTTCCAATAATACATTATGAATATAACTATATTATGCTATATCATAAAAAATCAATAACAATTCATACATTAGTGTATAGCATAGACTACCATGAGGCAGTCATATTATAGTAGGCTACCATAAAGCCATCATATTGCTACTTCTGTGTATCTGTATGTGAATTGTATTATTACAAATAAATATGAATTTCTTTTTCACATCTTTCCATTTTCAATGTCTAGTGTTAGTCACTCATATAACATCTATATTGTTTTGTATCATAACATAATACTAATGTAGGTACTGATAGACTATGCATTTTGTAAACAAAGTATGTCAACTTAGAGTATCAAAAATACAGTATAGCACTGTAAATGCACTTTCTCTTATAATTTTATTAATATTTTCTCTAGCTTCGTTTATTGTAAGAATATAGCACATAATACATGTAATATACAAAATATGTATTAATTAACGGTGTTTGTTATTGGTAAGGCTAAGAGTCAACAGCAAGCTATTACATTGCTTACAGTCAACATCAAGCTATTACATACACAGTTACATTCTTGTGGATTTGAAAGTTAAACACAGATTTTCAACTGCACAGGTGATCAGTGCCCCTAATCCTCATGTTGTTCAAGAGTCAACCGTAATGATATAGACTATAAATGAGGCGCCTGGGTGGCTCAGTTGGTTAAGTGTCTGCCTTTAGCTCAGGTTGTGATTCCAGGGTCCTGGGATCGAGCCCAGGTTAGGCTCCCTGATCAGCAAGGAGCCTGCTTCTCTCTCTCCCTTTGCCTCTCCCCCAGCTTGTGCACGCTCACTCACTCTCTCTGTCACTTGCGTGCACATGCATGCTCACTCTCCCTATCAAATAAATTTAAAAAATCTACACAAAAACTATATTAATTTGGGTCTTTCCCCTTTCCTTTTGGATTAGTTTGGCCAATGGTGTATTGATTTTATTGATTCTTTCAAAGAACCAGCTTCTAGTTTCGTTGATGCGCTCTACTGTATCTCTAGTTGCTGATTCATTCATCTCTGCTCAAATCCTTATTATTTCCCATCTTGTGTGAGGGGTTGCTTTAAATTTTGGTTGATTTTCCAGTTCTCTAAGGTGTAATGAGAGTTGATGTATTTGGATTTTTCAATTATTTTGAGTGAGGCTTGGATGGCTATGAATTTCCCCCTATGGACTGCCTTTGCTGTATCCCATAGGATTTTGATCGATGTAGCTTCATTCTCATTGGTTTTCATGAAGTGTTTCAGTTCTTCTTTGATTTCTTGGTTGATCCACAGATTCTTGAGCAGGATCGTCTTTAGATTCCAAGTGTTTGATCTTCTTCCAAACTTTTTATGGTAGTTGAGTTCCAGTTTCATGGCATTGTGGTCAGAGAATATGTAGGGAATAATTTCAATCTTCTGGTATCCGTTGAGCCCTGATTTGTGACCTAGTATGTGGTCTATTCTGGAGAAAGTTCCATGTGCACTTGAAAACAATGAATATTCTGCTGTTTTAGGGTGGAATGTTCTGAATATATCTATGAGATCCATCTGGTCCAATGTGTCATTCAATGCTCTTGAAATCAACATGATAGAAGAAATTAATAAGAGAAGGGAGAAGAACCACATGGTACTCTCAATTGATGCAAAAAAGGCATTTGACAAAATACAACATCCGTTCCTGATCAAAACTCTTCAAAGTATAGGGATAGAGGGAACATTTCTCAACCTCATAAAATATATCTACAAAAAACCCATAGCGAATAACGTCCTCAATGGGGAAAAACTGACAGCCTTTCCTCTGAGATCAGGAACAAGACAAGGATGTCCCCTCTCACCAGTACTGTTCAACATAGTGTTAGAAGTCCTAGCAACAGCAAACTGACAACAGAAAGAAATAAAAGGTATTCAGCTTGGCAAAGAGGAAGTCAAACTCTCTCTCTTTGCAGATGACATGATACTCTATGTGGAAGACCCAAAAGATTCTATACCCAAACTACTAGACCTCATACAACAATTCAGTAATGTGGCAGGATACAAAATCAATGCACAGAAATCAGTTGCATTCTTATACACTAACAATGAAAAAATAGAAGGGGAAATCAGAGAATTGATTCCGTTTACTATAGCACCAAAAACTATAAGATACTTAGGAATAATCCTAACCAAAGGAATCAAGAATCTGTACTTGAGGAACTACAGAACACTCATGAAAGAAATTGAAGAAGACACAAAAAGATGGAAGACTGTTCCATGCTCATGGATAGGAAGAATCAAAATTGTCAAAATGTCTATACTTCCCAGAGAAATCTATACTTTCAATGCCATTCCAATCAAAATTCCACCAACATTCTTCAAACGTTGGAACAAACAATCCTAAAATTCACATGGAACCAAAAAAAGACACCGAACCGCTAAGGAATTTCTAAGAAGAAAAACAAAGATGGGGGCATCACATTACCTGACTTCAGGCTTTATTACAAAGCTGTGATTACCAAGACAGCATGGTACTGGCACAAAAACAGAGAAATAGACCAATGGAACAGAGTGGAGAGTCCTTATATGGACTCACAAATCTATGGGAAAATCATCTTTGACAAAACAGGAAAAATTATCCAGTGGAAAAAAGACAGTCTCTTCAATAAATGGTGCTGGGAAAATTGGACAGCTACTTATAGAAGAATGAAAGTAGACCATGCTCTTACACCACACACAGAGGCAAACTCGAAATGGATGAAAGTCCTCAACGTGAGGCAGGAATCCATCAAAATCCTGGAAAAGAACATAGGCAGTAACCTCTTTGACAACGGCCACAGCAACTTCTTTCAGGACACATCTCCAAAGGCAAAGGAGACAAAAGCAAAAATGAACTTCTGGTACTTCATCAAAATACAAAGCTTCTGTATGGCAAAGGAGACAGTCAACAAAACAAAGAGGCAACTCACATAATGGGAGAAGATATTTGCAAATGACACTACAGACAAAGGGCTGGTATCCAAGATCTATAAAGAACTCCTCAAACTCAACATCCAAAAAGAAGATGAACACATCAAAAATGGGCAGGGGACATGAAGAGGCACTTCTCCTTAGAAGATATACAAATGGCTAATAGACACAGGAAAAAAATGTTCATCGGCACTAGCTATCAGGGAAATTCAAATCAAAACCACACTGAGATACGACCTTATACCAGTCAGAATGACCAAAATTAACAAGTCAAGAAACAGGTATTGGAGAGGCTGCAGAGAAAGGTGAACTTTCTTACACTGTTGGTGGGAATGCAAGCTGGTGCAGCTGGTTTGGAAAACAGTGTGGAGAGTCCTTAAAAAATTAAAAATAGAACTACCCTATGACCCTGAAATTGCACTACTGGGAATTTACCTTAAATATACATATGTAGTGGAAAGAAGGGCCATATGTATCTCAATGTTCATGGCAGCAATGGCCACAATCACCAAACTTTGGAAAGAGCCATGGTGCCCTTCAACAGATGAATGGATAAAGAAGATGTGGTACATATATCCAATAGAATACTACGCCTCCATCAGAGGATGAATATCCAACTTTTGTAGCAACATGGACTAGATTGGAAGAGATTATGCTGAGTGAAATAAGCCAAGTAGAAAAAGTCAAGTATCACATGGTTTCACTTACTTGCAGTGCATAAGGGGTAACCTAGAGGACAGTAGGAGAAGGAAAGTAAATGGGAAGTAGGTTAATCCAGGGAGAGAAAGGAAATAACAGAGACTTTGGACACAGAAACAAACTGAGGGACGTGGAGGGAGGGGTTGGGGGGATGAGAGAGCCTGGTGGTGGGTACTCAGGGTACCTATTGCATGGAGCACTGGGTGTGGGGAACGGGAATGAATCTTGGAACACTGGAAAATATTTAAGTAGCAATAAAAAAAGAAAACTATAAATAGTGTATTAAGTTAAAATAGTTTATGAAAAAATATCCATAGCAGAGTCATTATTTTATTTTTAAATGTTCATTTAAAATTATGTATCTATAAATTATATATATACATATACATATTAACTACACACCTGAGTAAATGATAGGAGAAATATACACCAAAAAGTTAATTGTATTTATCAGTGTTCAGTGAGATTACAGCAAGCTGGTTTCCTTGTGCTTTTCTACATTTTTCATTTTTTTTTGCTCCAATTAACCTGATTTTGTTTGCAGAAGAAACAAGCTACAAAAATAATAGAAATGAGTTCATTAAAAATGATTTGTTGACTGATCTATAATGCCCAGTAGGTTGACTTCATTCTACAGGGAATCCTTTGCTGGCATCGAGGGAATTTCAATATTCTCTTTTGCAAACAGGTTTGAAGATGGGAAGAAATAAATGTCTCTCCTTCAAAACTGCGTTTTTCAGAGAAAACTGACATGAGACAAGTACTTGTCTTTGGCAACTTTGTTCTTGTATCTTATGGGTTCTTCATGAATATTTATTTCTTATGATATCTCTGCATCTTCTTACAAGAATTGGGGGAGAATACAGTGCTTTATTTTATTGTCCTTATTTTTCTCACCAAAAATGGTAGAACATATCATTTTAGTACCAAGAGTTTCTCATGAGCTGTCAAAATATCTGAAAATTTTTTCGAGATGATTTATTTAGCAAATGGAGTGGAAAGGAATTCTAACTGAACAGTTAAATAAAAATTATGTTCGATTCCTTTAACCCCTGTGGCTATGAGGCTATATAATCTCAGAATGAGGACTTGAACTACTATAGCATCTCTGTGCTTCCCCACCATGCTATGTTACCTACTGAATAGCAAAGTTAGAGTCTCACAGACTGAGCAGAAATGCACCCCAGAAAATCCAGTGCTTTACAGAAGAGAACCTTAAAATGAAGGTCATAAAGTGGTTTAGACACATAACATAGTGATTCAAAGGTGGAATTGAGACTCAGGCTTTTGAAATTTTGCTACATTTCTGTTAACATTTCCTTTACCAGAACAATGAATTATAGAATCAATCTATTTAATAATTTGTCTTTGAAAATAAAATCAATCTGCCTTTCACTTTATTACGGAAGCCTCATAGAAGTAGGGAAATTTTCCAATAGTTAAGAATTAGAGGGTTATGGGACTTTTTAAAGAGAGTCTATGTTTTCCCCTTCAATGTGGCTCTTGTTTAGATAGTACCTTTCTGGGAATCTGCAGAAAAGAATTCACCATATCTGCCAAGAGCCACACCTTACTGTCGTATTCTCAGAAGAGTGTGAAATAAGGATAATCTGGTACTTGCAGAGGCTTGATAGCAGTGTCCTTACTTGATGATTACTGCCACTCTGACCAGCCTCTCTGCTGGTGTTTCTTCATGTCTAAAATAAATCTCAAATTTTCTCCTTTTCCACTGGAGATGAAGAACTGTGTTCTTCAAAACAGCCTCTTTTTTAAAAAGAGAAAACTCCAAGTACCTTTTTAATAGAAAATATCCCAATTATTCCATGTATTTTTACTGTTCAAAGATTATTTTCATCTGAAATTTTCACAAATACTGTTATTCTTTCTTTTGAATTACCAAGTGGGAACTTTGAGATATTTTAGGCGAGCACAGACTTAGGGAGGGAATCTTCACCTAAGTCTATGTGAAACTGGTGTAGAAATAAACATATATGTTGGAATGACACACACTCGGATGGTCTTTTCATAAAAGCCTGGGAACTGTGAATCCAGTACTGGCAAATAGTTCCTTAAATAGTTACCTATTTAGATCAGCTGTTTGTAAATGGGTGGACCCTGCTTCAGATATTAAGAGAGGGCATAAAACATACTTTATCTTCAGACTAGTGCATAATTTGTCATTGATGAAATGCATTGTGATGAGGAGGACTGAGTTTTTTTTTTTCCTTTGGGTCTCCACAGGACCCAACCTCTCACTTGCTTCCCAGGCTTGTAAGCCTCATGGATCCATTTGTAGTTTGAGGCTGTTATCTGCCATGACTGTCTTTATTCTAGTCATTGCCTATGACTGTGGTTCATCTTTTCTCATTTGATTTACCTTTTAAACAGAATTTATAATTCTTGCTACTTAAATTGAATCCACCTTTTCAAAAAACTGGTTATTTTTTCAACTGTGGTGACATTTGTAATATTTCATTCACTCTGACTTTGATTGTCTCATTTACAATCTCAAAAAGAGCAGGAAGAAAAATCCTTTTAATCATTTTAGATTATGAGTCTCTAAAAAAAAAGAATTATGAGCCCCTAAAATGTTAAAAAACATTCTTGGTTAACCACATGAAAATTGTCTACATGGGTGTGTTTAATGGGAGCTCTTGGATCTACTCCAAATGTGCAAATAAGCTGGCTAGAGTTTTTGTTTCTTCTCTAATTTTGAAAGAGTGGTTACTTTAGCATCTGAAATATAACCAGAATTAGAAGATCGATGTGCAACAGAGCAAAGAATGATAGTGCTGTAATGCAAAAAGCACTAAACAAATATTTGTTAATTGAATGAATGGTTATGTTCACATGTAATAATTTATTGGGAAAATTAAAGATTCTATTAGAAATTTGGAGTGACTTTGAAGAATGTCTAATCAAAAGGGTCTTTTAGGAGTTTGAGGATATTTTGATGAATATAGAATCAAATAACATAATGGTAATGGACAGAAAATAGTTGAAATGGATTTTAAATTACTGATTATTCGACACAGTAATGTCTTAGAGGGAGAGAATGATATATAGCATCAATACCAAAGATATAGTCCAGTTTTTGTTCAATAGAAAAGATATGAAAGAGTTCCTGAGAAAAGGTGAAAATACATTTGAATCTGAATCACTGTTTCTTCAGGTATTTTATACATACATATATATTTGTATTATAAATTAATGTATATACACACATTTAAAAAGTCTTTTTAATGAAATTTATTTCCTGAAATTACATATATATATTTTTATTATTTAAAGATTTTATTTATTTATTTGACAGAGAGAGAGAGAGAAATTACAAGTAGGCAGAGAGGCAGGCAGAGAGAGAGGAGGAAGCAGGCTCCCTGTTGAGCAGAGAACCCAATGCAGACCTTGATCCCAGGACCCTGAGATCTGAGCCGAAGGCAGAGGCTTAAACCACTGAGCCACCCAAGCACCCCTGAAATTACCTACATTTAACATTATTAGTGTGTTTTACAAAAAAGAAACTCTAAACTTTAGAATTTGTTGAGAAAGGTTCATCAGAAATAGAGGAATATGACGTTGCCATCTAATATCAGTTTTCCTGGTACTTGATTAAGTTTTTCCTTTACCTATTTTCTCATGGCAGCAAACAGCCTGAGTGCATATGATGGAGACAAACAAGATGCAGGCGACTGAGTTTGTTCTCACAGGACTTACTGATCTTCCAGGGCTGCAGGCCCCCCCTTCCTGGTGTTCTTGGTCATCTACCTCACCACCATGGTGGGCAACCTTGGACTGATTTTTCTCATCTGGAAGCAACCCCATCTTCACACCCCCATGTACTTACTCCTTGGCAGTTTGGCCTTTGTAGATGCTTGTTCCTCATCCTCTGTGACTCCCAGGATGCTTGCCAACATCTTAGACAAAAGTCAAATGATATCCTTTGAATGCATGGCCCAATATTATTTTTTTTTATTCCTGTGCCACCACAGAGTGTTTCCTCCTAGTAGTGATGGCCTATAACCACTACGTAGCCATATGCAAACCCCTGCTTTATCCAGTGGTGATGTCCAACAGGCTCTGTACTTGGTTGATAAGTTTTTCTTATGTAATTGGTTTTCTGCATCCCACAATTTATGTAGGGTTATTATTTAGATTAACCTTCTGCAGGTCCAATATAATTCCTCATTTCTACTGTGAAATTTTGCTATTGTATACAATTTCTTGCACTGACCCATCTATTAATGCATTGGTGGTTTTTATTTTTGCTGCTTTTATACAAGCTTTTACTTTCATGACCATCATAGTGTCTTACACCCATGTCCTCCTTGCCATTGTGACAAAGAGGTTAGAAAAGGGCAGGAGTAAAGCCTTCTCCACGTGCAGTGCCCACCTGCTCTCTGTTTCCTTGTTCTATGGCACTCTCTTCTTCATGTATGTGCATCCTGGGTCTGGCCCAGATCAATATCAGGATAAAATGTGTTCACTGTTCTATATGATTATCATCCCTCTGCTCAACCCCTTTATTTATAGCCTAAGAAACAAGAAAGTTTTAAGTGCACTGAGAAAAAATTATAAAGAAATAAATATTTCTCAGGAAAGCTTTCATTGTTCCTTAGATGTGTCCCTGGGTTTTTCACATAGTAGGGCCTTAATATGTACTTTTACATGAATGAATGAAAAATTTACAATAGATAGACTTGTTTTCATCCTAAGTTCTTGTGAGCATCAAAGTAATTAATGAGCATGATAAGGACAGTTTCCATTGGCTTTGTGCTGTTGTTGTTTATAATAAACTCTCAAAGATAAAAGTGAAAGAGAAATCTCTAAATTACTATATCTTTGTACCTTGAATGAGATTTGTGTCTCCAGATATATACGCTTTAAAACTTTTTGAACTTATATTCTTTTTTTTTTTAATTTGAGAGAGAGAGAACACGAATGGAGGACAGTCAGAGGAAGAGGAGAGAAGACTCTTTGCTGAGCATGGAGTCCAATGCAGGGTTCAGTCTGATGACCCTGAGTTCGTGACCTTATCCAAGATTAAGAGTCGGACACTCAACCAACTGAGCCACCCAGGTGCCACTAAACTTACATTCTTTTACAGGAGAATTAGCTTGTGTAAATCCTCTGTTTAAAAACTATTCATGCTTTCCTAGATAATTCCTGAGCAAGTAATTTTCAAGAGTTTGTAGATATAAATATCTTTGATAGACGTCTATAATGATGCAAACACCATATATGCCAAGGTAATACTGTTAGACTAAATATGATAACATAGGGGCGCCTGGGTGGCTCAGTTGGTTGAGCGACTGCCTTCGGCTCAGGTCATGATCCCAGAGACCCAGGATCGAGTCCCACATCAGGCTCCCTGCTCAGCGGGAAGCCTGTTTCTCCCTCTCTCACTCCCCCTGCTTGTGTTCCCTCTCTGGCTGTGTTTCTCTCTGTCAAAGAAATAAAATGTTTAAAAAAAATAAATATGACAACATATATTCCTCATTTAATATGAAATCACCTAAAAGGTTTGTAAGTAATGTTGAAAATTAATTTATATTCACATTGTTTTCATTGAAAGACACAATATTTTATCAATTAAATACTTAAAATAATTGTTTCCTGCAATATAATGAATAGTTCTGAGCTCTTACAAATTTCTGCTTTTTAATTTATTGAATAATCTCACCAGGCACCTTGTTTCCAGCACAAATATACCAGGTGAGTACACGCCCCCCCCCCTGAATTGACAACTACTGAAATAGCAGGTGTGCTTGATTATCACATAGTTATGTAACTTAAATAATTTTTTCCTTACAAAAATTATATATGTTTTCTGTCTGGCTTCCTGACTTTATTACACATCATCTTGTGAATATTATAGTGAAAAACAGGAAAAGATATCCCCATATTCATGACATATCCCATTAACCCCTGGCCTATTATTTTTACTTGAGAATAGACACAATTTATTGCATCATTGAACAATAAAGCCTGCAGTGGGGCTGGCTGGCTTTAGCACTGTGTTTGGGGCTCAGTTTCCTCAGACCCTGCTCTTCTCACTGCATCTGAGCCATCCTTCTGCTGTGTGGGCTCATCTGAACCATGTTGCTCTCTGTGGGTGCCAAGTCTCTGTTAACTTTCTGTTAGCCACCTCTCTACACTCTAGGGCAGTGGCAAAACTTTCTCTTTTTTTCCCCCTTTATGTGTCATGCAGACTGTTTTAGGTATTGGCTGTTATCTGTCAATATGTGAATGTCCTCTGTTCTTTATTTTTGTCTAACAACACTGTTACTAAAGTGGGGTGTAATCCGGTAGCAGATTTAGTTACAATCTCTATGTTTTTTCAGCACAGGTGATATACAGCAGGAATGCCATCCTCACAGTTGCCTTGCAGAAACAGCCACAGGAAGCTGCATAGTCCGTGGGGATACATTTTTTGCAAATATTAAACCATGCAATTTAAATATCCCATTTTAGGGACATCTGGGTCGCTCAGTCGGTTAAGCATCTGCCTTCAGCTCAGGTCATGATCCCAGGGTCCTGGGATTGAGTCCCACATCTGGCTCCCTGCTCACTGGAGTTGGCTTCTCTCTCTCTCTCTCTGCTCCTCCCCCTGCTTGTACTTGCTCTCTCTCTCTCTCTCTGACAAGTAAATAAATAAAGTCTTTAAAATAAATAAACAGGGATGTCTGGGTGGCTCAGTAATTAAGTTTCTGTCTTTGGCTCAGGTCATGATCCTAGGGTCCTGGGATTGAGCCCCAAATTGGGCTCCCTGCTTGATGGGAAGACTTCTTCTCCCTCTCCCACCCACCCCTACTTGTGTTCCCTCTTTCACTGTGTCTCTCTTTGTCAAATAAATAAATAAAATCTTAAAAAAATAAATATGCCATTTTATGTTACTTTTCATGTTATTTAAAGTTGGAAAAAGCTAGTATCTGACTTTTAGAGATTCTTTAAGAGGAGACTTCCTAAACTTATTTGTTTCCTTCCTTTCACCAGAGATATACCAGGTTTGGTGAATTCACCTCTTCTTGTTTTTTTGTTTTGTTTTGTTTTGTTTTTTATTTCCTATGGCTAGGGGGTCTTATACTTGCTAACCCTGTTATAAGGAAGGTATATCCTAAAACGGGACAAGTTGACCTCTTCTGGCCTGGGAGGTTATGAGGGAGACAGAGGATGGCAACAGTAAAGGAAGAATGAGACATGTAGGTTTTAATTTCCTTCTCTGGAGAGGACTGGGATGTGGAAGGCAGGGAGGCAAATTGATAGTATGAGATATTGTGTATTCTATTGCTGTTAACAAATAACCATGAACAGTGGCTTTAAAAAATACACATTTATTATATTAGTTCTGTAGGGCAGAAGTCTGACATGAATCTTATTGGACTAAATTCAAGGTGTTGAATTCAAGGTGTTGAATTTAGGGTGAACTCCTTTCTGGAAGCTTTGGGTAAGACTTTGTTTCCTTCCCTTTTCCAACTTCGGGAAGTCTCCTACATCTTTTGGCTCATGGGCCCCTTCTAATTACTTCAAAGTCAGCAGGGTCGCATCTCTTGGTGCCTGCCTTTTGTAGTCATAGTTTCCTTAAACCCTGATTCTTCTGCCTCCCTCTTCCACTTTAAGGAAGTTTGTGATTGCATTAGACCTTTCCGGATAATCTAGGATAATCTCTTTATTTTAAGGTCACCGGATGAGCAACTGTAATTCTATCTATAACCTTCATTCCCCCTTTTCATGCAAGCTAATGTGTTTTCAGGTTCATATCATTGATGGTCATTATTTTACCTATCACAGGTAGCATTAGAAGAGAACTTTTGCCTATATTCTCATTTCGGGCATTGGAAAAAATTATTTCTCACTGCGTTCCTTCCATATCTGGCTACATCATAATGAACTTGGTCCTGCAGAGTGTGCAGGCAGGACAGCCTTGGTGTTTAGCTTTGGAGGATGCTTCCTATTACTGCATTGCATGACTAACACCTGGAAATTCCTGCAGCGTCTGAGAGTGGCTGAGAGACTCACTCCTGAAAAGTGACTTTAGAGGATGGGCTGGGGCATGTAGATAGAGGGTATAACAGAGGCCCTGAGGAGTTACCACACTAAAGAGAACTGGGAGAAGTAGAAAGTCTTTCAGTACAGCCAAGCCCTGTTCCCTTTGAGAGACCAGTTCACAAGTTCCAACAGACCTCAACTTTGGCTGTAAAAACTGAAAAAATGAACAGTCCATAGACTGTGAGGATATTAGTAGTACAGGATGTCTTTGGGACCTTCTTTCCACTTCCAATATCTCACATGCTACCTCCCCACACCCATATTTTCATATACCATCTCAGAGAAAAAGAT
Source organism: Spilogale gracilis (assembly GCA_004023965.1). Classification (NCBI taxonomy): domain Eukaryota; kingdom Metazoa; phylum Chordata; class Mammalia; order Carnivora; family Mephitidae; genus Spilogale; species Spilogale gracilis. Next base: position 21,624 of record PITA01017356.1, on the reverse strand, counting down.
GAAAAAGATTCAAATTAATTTCTTTTCTGCCATGTAGAATGTAGTGCATATTGCTTTACCTATTCCACGGATTGCTCAACAAATGATTGACTAGAATCATAGACCTACGTGATCTCCAGGCTGAGGACCTGACCCCATGAAAGAAAGAATGGGAAATAGCAAGACAAGGGACAAGAAATTAAATACCCTTCTTGGACTCTGAATTTTTGAGACTTTTTCCTGAGAACAGCCCAATTCTAACAGTGATAAGTCAGTTCAGAGAGGTATGCTGGGATATTTTTGTGAAGACCAGAGGTGCGAGGACGTGACCAGAGTCTCTAGTCAAGCCTGAAAGAGAACCTGAAGCTTGTTAGGCAGCCTCCAAAGCCCATGTGGGAAATGCTGTGAAATTAGCAAGTGAATTCATCCTAATCTTCCAACATCAGGTCATCCATTACCTGTTTTCTCTCAAACCAGACAGGTAAGGCAGAGATGGGGTTACAACTTGTGGGTAGGACTGAGCATGTAGGAGAGGAGAACTCATGGAGAAATTGGGGTTGGGATGACATTCTACACATTCTGACACCTTATCAGAGACAACTGCCAAATCCCAGATATTTCAGACCCAGCCCATATTTATGCCTACACAAGGGGAGCCATGCTGGCCATGTAGTAAGATCCCTGAAATAGAGACAGGCTCTATACTGGGGTTGGGGACAACTTCTGAACATCCAATATCCAGTTTTACTTAGCCAAATGTTGATAGTCCGTAACTTAGTCCAGAAAATCAGATTAAGGACAGAGGTCTTCTTGTCATGGGTAGATCACTTAAAAAGTAAATCTTTGAGTGGCCCGGAGTTTACTAAGAAGATAATTTTGTAGAACACAGCCTGGCTCATTTATATTGACAACATTATGTTGATAAAGACATACTTTTGCAAAGTTCACATTCTCCACAAGATGACAGATAAATCCTATAAAAATTGTGTAATTATAATATGTGGCAAAATATTAAAAAATTTATTGGTTTCCAGACAAAAAAAAACAGTTACACCTGGATTTGATGGAGAGACCACAGTATCAACTGGAGATCCTAGCTTTTTCTTGGAATACAGGCTAGATGGGAATTTGGTTTGACTCACTGAAAGTATTGTCTACAGGGGAAGGAGGGTGAAACAGGTAAATGAGAATCAGAAACTGGAGTCAAAACCACCAAATCTATTTTCTTTTCATCCTAGTCACACAGGTTCTCTTTTCAGTTGACTATAGTTGAAATGATTGAGTTTAGGATTGAAAGTGATGTATATCACTTACGTTTCTGGCTCATAAAAACCTCACATTTAAACCTCCTATGAACGTTCCCCTTTTAGCTTGATCCAAATGCAAACACAAAGCCTGAAGGAAGTCATGCGTGGAAAATGCTTGGATGATAAGTTGGGAACAGTTTGCTACTCTGATTCATCAAATGGAAGGAACAGCTGTTCAGTTAAGAACATGTGCTTCATACTTATCATATAGGAGAACTAATCTTTTATTATGACAACCCACTAAAATATTGTCTATTATTCATGAATTCAATTAGTGTTACTGCAAATATATACATATAATGCAAAAAAACCTCTTCAACTCTTTACAGTTATTATTGGGTCTATTTCAGTGTAGAAAAATGGATATTTACACTTACCAATTTTAGTTGTTATTCTATGTGGAATGATAAGTTATTTATACATGTCAGTGGGGAGAGTGTGCAGGGGATGATGGTGAAATGGTGTGCATTTTATAAAAATCAGTCTGGCATCAGTGTGGAAAATGGAAAATGGAGTGGATGACTGTGTTAGCAGATACAGATAGTCTTGTTAGGAATTTATTTAATAAGCCCAGGCAAGAGATGAATGCATTATGGATTTTAGCATTAACTGTACAAACAAAAATAGTTGAATTTAAGACATCTTTGGTACATAAGCTCTGAAGGCAATAGTCAAAAAATGGAATTGAGGAAGAATTAGTATCATGAATATGTTTCTGATTTATGGTGTGCACAAATACTTGTTTGCAGATCCTATTCCCTGAGACAGGGAACACTGGAAGAATACCAGTTTTGTGGGTGAAATAGAGGAAGATCTTAATTGAGATTTGGATGTGTTAATTCTAATGTACTTTGGATTTCCAAGTGGAGAAGGATAGTGGGACCTAAGAGACAAGAGGAAGGAAAACAAGCTTATACTAAACTCTATTCAGTGACATTTTAGAAACAAGACCCAAGGTAAACCCTGAGAACACAATGTACAGTTTTAATTGTTATAACTATTTGTGTGTAGATGATTTGATGATTATCTCATAAGGCCCAATTGAGCAACTTTGACTTTATCCTACTGGTGTAACTTTTGAAGCATTAAGGGAATTTCAGAAATTTTTAAAGAACAGATTTGCAGATAGAAGGAAGAAATGCTATCTCCTCCCAGTTTGGAGTTTCCAAGGAAAATCAATGCATAAATAATACTGCTTCATTTCTCTACCCTTTATGTTACTTCGAGAAAACATTTCCAATTTCTCATGATTTACAGGAAGTAGGTGAGAGTGCAGAGATTTTCATAATTTTCATTAATATAGCGTTGTCTGTATGATAACAAACATCTTGGTAAGAAACTAACATACTGGGCAGGTATTTTTTCTTTTTCAATCAGCAACCAAAATGTAGAGAGACAGAAGTAAATGTATGTCTGAACACGTATATTTCAGTTATAATTTTTACTCTGCAAATAACACATTTTGGGGGGAGTTTTCAAATAATAAACTTTGGTTAACAGAAGAATGAAAAATAGAAAAATTCAATAATATTTATAAGAAAAATTCACAGTTTATTTCATAATGTAAGGTTTGCTTAATTGACATGGAAGCTATGCAGCTCAAATCTAACTTACATGTAATTTTTTTAGACTAGGAAATTCTAGCTTAAGGTTTATGGCCAAGTGCAACATAAATTCTTTAATTTCATGAAATCATGAGAATATGGGCTAAAGTCAATGGTGGTAACTTCAAAATGATCCTTGTTTCATTTATCACATAACTCTTGAGACAAAAGTCACAGAGATGACTAATTCTTGGCCAAGTTACAGTAGGAACTAAAACTAAGAAAAACAAACATTTGGTCATTTGAGGTTTTAAAGAAAGTTGGGCCAGTTTATGCAGGGCAACTATCTCCCATGTTCTTAATTTTCAATTACTATTTTGCCTGTATTGTAAATATGGGGGTTCCAGTGCGTAGAGATTCAAATTAAAAATTCCAAAGCTCATGAATTCATCCTTTATTTTTAGTGGAGATAGAATAATATCTCACAATCTTCTCTTATGCCTATCACTGATTCATTGAAAAAGAGCCTTTTTCCCATAGTCCATTAAATAAACTTAATTTTTCCAATATATTCTAATGGCAAAATGAAAATTTTGTCTTCCATCAGGATTGAGATATATGACTATAAAATCATAAAAATATTTTTTTCATTCCAGGAAATACCATAACATGTGGTATATCTGGAAGTTTTTATTTTTCTTTTTATGGTAATATAAAAGAAACCATATTGGGGTGCCTGGGTGGCTCAGTTGGTTAAGTGACTGCCTTCAGCTCCGGTCATGATCGCGGAGACCCTGGATCGAGTCCCACATCTGGCTCCCTGCTCTCCCGGAAGCCTGCTTCTCCCTCTATCACTCCCCCTGCTTGTGTTCCCTCTCTGGCTGTGTTTATCTCTGTCAAATAAATAAAATCTTAAAAAAAAAAAGAAACCATATTCACTGTAAAACTCCTTTTTAGAATTTTTGCAGAGACTATAAATTGTGAAAAAATCAATGTCATTACTTGATGCAAACACCACATGTTAAATTCACAACAGTGACTAAAAAATAAGTATAAAAAATAAGATTAATAAAAAATTATTAAAATTACAAAAAAAACCCTCTAAAAAACTCTTGTTCTCTTTGAATCCCTATCTTATACAATTACAGATAACTTTGGGGTATTAAAATGGTTAAAAGTTGGCTTCCATTGACAATTTCCAAAAGAAAATATTAATTTCCCTGAAGTTTATATCTGCTTTTAACTGATATATATGTGCAACAATTAACAGATGATTGCAATCTAATTTTATAATGGACTTTTCAGTGACAAAACACTTTGAAAAACAGAACAGTAGGATTTCATCGTTCTTGTTTCTTTTCCCCATTATTAACATTTGGAGACTCTCCTTTTGCACATCTCTTTATGTATGTATAGAGGCCTACACAGATATACCCACAAATAAATCAATTACATAATTTTATGTGAAAGAGAGCATAATATGTATGCTGCTGTTCTCATAGAACTTTTATTTTGACTTCTCTCTTTTCCTCCTCTCCATGTTCTTCATTTCTACCTCTACTTCAATTCTAGAAAACCCAATGCTATAAACTTAATTTCTGTTATCCACATTTTTCACCAGGTAAAAGATTTAAAAATGCATTGCTCATCTCACAATAATGAAATCTTGTTTATATTTCTTTGTATCATATACTTCTCAGGTAACACTCCGTTGTGAAAATTCCCAATTCAAGTGGAAAAATTCCTTTTTTCATGGCTGAATTATATTACAAAACATGAGTGTTTATAAACATAATTTATTTAACTATCTCACTGTAGATGTGTTTGGTTTTGCCACCTTGAAAAATAATGCATTGGATACTCTTTGTATATTTATCTTTGTATAGTTGTGCTTTTATTTCTAGGGTATATGTAAGGCAAAATGGTAAATCAAAGGGTATTTATTAAAAATTTAAATGGTATCATATAAAATTGCTATTTCTTTTTTTTTAAAGATTTCATTTATTTATTTGACAGAGAGAAACACAGTGAGAGAGGGAACCCAAGCAGGGCAAGTGAGAGAAGGAGAAGCAGGCTTCCCACTGAGCAGGGAGCTGATGTGGGGCTCAATCCCAGGTCTCCAGGATCATGACTTGAGCCGAAGGCAGTTGCTTAACCAACTGAGCCACCCAGGGGCCCCTAAAACTGCTTTTTCAAAAAATGCTGTTTTAATTCATATATCCACAAGTAACATGAAAGGAGCACTTTTCTCATCTTAGTCAATAGTATCTATTCATTTTAATTTCTGCTAATCTGATATGTGAGAAAGGAAGTACCTGTGTGTGTGTGTGTGTGTGTGTGTGTGAGCACATGCCTGTACTTGCACATGTGTGTATATTTGCAACACATAGAAAACTAGGCATTTTTTCATTTTGTTTATTGGTCCTTCATCTGTAAACTTGCTTGTTCATATCCTTTATTTTTATTTAGATTGAGTTAGGAGCCTAACCTTGTTCATATCCAGGCAGATATCCAAGAGTGGTAGTACAATCCATTAAATCCATCATCTTTCTCCTAGTGAACTAAAACATCGTATTAGTTTTATGTCACATTTCTGTATAGAATGGAATCTATTTCTCAGCTGGCTGCCTATTATTGCATTGACCCTCTTGCATGTTCTTATTCCACTACCTTAATGTTTTGATTATTATGCCTTTCTGTTATAGTTCAATAGAAGTCAAGTACTCTTGACTGTTCTTACTATTTACATTTTTCTTGGGTAAAATGAGAATTTTTTTCTTTTATATAAATTTTTATTTTTTTAAATATTTTATTTATTTATGTGAGAGAGAGAATGAGAGAGAGAGAGAGAGAGAGAGAGAGAGAGAGAGAGAGAGAGAGAGAGAAAGGTATGAGAGAGAGAAGGTCAGAGGGTGAAGCAGACCTTCTGCTGAGCAGGGATTCCTGATATGGGAATCTATCCTGGGACTCCAAGATCATGACCTGAGCAGAAAGCAGATGCTTAACCAACTGAGTCACCCAGGCGCCCCTCATATAAATTTTTAGATAAACATATAGAGTTCTTAAAACCTCTGTTCGATTGAAAAGGATTTTTATTAAATATACTTGTTACTTTAGGTGAATTATCATTTTAAAACTTTTTATTATGTAAATTTTTGAATGTATATTAAGGTAACATATAAAGGTAAAAATTTTAAAATTGCTAATTATATGAGAAGCACCCTTTAGAAATACATCAGTTACACAAAAAATACACTATGATTATGATTTATGATTCTTTGTGACTGTTGCAACAACTTTTTTCTCTTATTTTACCATCTGGCCAGGTCAGATATGGCAGAAGAAAATAAGACATTCGTGGCTGAGTTTGTTCTCGCAGGACTTACACATCGTCCAGGGCTTCAGGTTCCCCTGTTCCTGGTATTCTTGGTCATCTACCTCACCACCATAGTGGGCAATCTTGGTCTGGTTGCTCTTATTTGGAAGGACACCCACCTTCACACCCCCATGTACTTATTCTTAGGCAGTTTAGCCATTGCAGATGCTTGTACTTCATCTTCTGTAACTCCCAGGATGCCTGCACATTTTTTATCCAAGAATCATGTGATATCACTTTTTGACTGTATGGCTCAATTTTATATTTTTGGATCCTGTGCCACCACACAGTGTTTCCTCCTGGTAGTAATGGCTTGTAACCGCTACATAGCCATATGCAATCCTCTGCTTTATCCAGTCTTAATATCCAGTAACCTCTGTATTCAGCTCATTGGTGTTTCATATCTTACTGGTTTTCTACATTCAGCAATTCATGTGGGTTTGTTATTTAGATTAACTTTCTGCAGGTCCAATGAAATACATTATTTCTACTGTGAAATTTTACAACTTTTCAAAATTTCTTGCACTGATCCTACTGCTAATTCACTTCTGGTTTTAATCTTTTCAGCCTTTATACAAGTTTTTACTTTTATGACCATCATGGTTTCTTATATCTGTATCCTCTTTGCCATCGTGACAAAGAAGTCTGAAAAGTGTAGGAGCAAAGCCTTCTCCACGTGCAGTGCCCACCTGCTCTCTGTTTCCTTGTTCTATGGCACTCTCTTCTTCATGTATGTGCGTCCTGGGTCTGGCCATACTGAAGATCAAGACAAAATGTATTCTTTATTTTACACAATAATAATTCCTCTGCTAAATCCTTTTATTTACAGCCTGAGAAACGAAGAAGTTATAAGTGCCTTGAGAAGAATAATGAAGAAACAAATAGTTTTGAGACAAATTTCAAAATGTTTCTTTTTTATCATCTGCTGAAAAAATCCCAAGTCCTATAGATCAGCCGTGACTACCATTCTACCAGAATGCTAATGGTCAGAGGAGTTCATAAACTTCGTGTGAAGCATCCCAGCTTCCCAATATACTTTCTTGGATATGGGTCTAGTGAAAGTTTGGGAACATTGTAGAAATAATGTATTTGGGAACATTGCTTATAGAACTAGCTTAATTAGAAATATTGTTCTTTGTTTTTATCTGAGCACTTAGCTTTTGCGAATCAGTTATTTTCTAGAGTTCTTCAAAACTTCAGATAGAAACAGGCAATTATGGAGAGAAATAGAGGCTGGCATATAGGGTTAGTCATTTAATTCATGAATGAACCCAGCCCATTGCTCTGGACCTGCAGGTTTATAAGGCTTTGTTGTTTTCTGCCATACATATTAACTCCACTTGACTAATAAAATAAAGTTCTGTTTCTTGGAAGAATATTGGCTAAGAAGAAATGTACTGTTTGGTCATAAATTTAGGAAAAAATGAAAATTTCTAAGGAAATTTGTAGATGTTAGGAAGAAAATGAAAGTTGGCATGAATTAAAGAATGAAACATCAAAATTAACCAGAGCTCAGAGTTGTAATTCCATGCATTTTTAAAAAAATCAGGGATACTGTATGCAGTGTGATGTGCAATAATTTATAAATTTAAGAATATTTGAGTGCAACATAAAGCAATTTTGATAGGCCTTGTGGTTGCATTGCTATTCCTATTAGTTTTAGTTGGAGAAAACTAGGGAAAAGGCAGGGAGGCTGCATCAGAAATGAGAACTTGACATTTCATGTAGGGATATAAATTTATCAGTGAATTCTGTCTCACTAATTTACTTCCAATTCAGGGATATGATCTCTTAAAAAAAATATATATATATATATATATATATATATATATACACACGCACATATATATTCTAATTTTCTTTAGAATTATATAGGCATAAGTGCATTAATTTTTCTTTTAGCAAAACAATTATATTCCTTTTTTTTAAGATTTTATTTATTTGACAGAGAGAAACACAGCCAGAGAGGGAACACAGCAAGGGGAGTGAGAGAGGGAAAAGCAGGCTTCCCGCCGAGCAGGGATACGGATGTGGGACTTGATCCGGGGTCTCCAGGATCATGACCTGAGCCGAAGCCAGCCGCTCAACCAACTGAGCTACCCAGGCGCCCCTATATTCCTTTAATAATCTGTTTTTTTTTTCTTTCTTGAGCATATTCACTTAGGAAAAACAATTATACAAAATGACAATTAAGTTTAAGTTGCAGAAGAATGAAAATATGTCTGTTGTTCTAGCGTTTTTAGAACACTTTAGATCTGGCCAATAGTTCCAACAAATATACTATAATATTATAGGCATATGATAAATATCTCTCATCACTTAAATTTATTTATCTCTCATAAAATCATTATTGGAAAATGTCAGCCTGTTTGTATGGTCTTTAATTCCCATTGTTCCCCAATAACAAAATTTCTTTTAAAAATATTCCACATGATTAAGTTTATTCTCTTTAAAAACCATCTGTAGTTGTAGGGTGATTTTCAGCAATTTCACAGGATTTGTGACTCATTTTACAAGCAGTATAAACTACATCTTTCTTTAACATTTTAATTTTCTTTTTGATTAAACTTTTTCTTTACAAATGGTCTTTTAAAAGTAATCCTTAAATACTTTTTATTATTTATGTAAATGTAAGTATATTTATTTCTTAATATATATGGAGCATGTTTTATTTGAAGTGTTTTCAAAAAATTATATGTTATGATATTTATAATTTTTTTACTAGCTTCATAATTGCACAAGGAACATACAACTTTATCAGGACCATTTTCAATAATATCCTGGGCATTACATTACTTTGGAAGTAAAGGATTAAGAGTTGAATTTTAATATTTTATGCCAGTTTGAGGACCCTCTAAGAAATTCACCTTCGGGTGACTCAGTTGGTTAAGCGACTGCCTTCAGCTCAGGTCATGATCCCGGAGACCCCGGATCGAGTCCCACATCGGGCTCCCTGCTTGGCAGGAAGCCTGCTTCTCCCTCTCTTACTCCCCTTGCCTGTGTTCCCTCTCTAGCTGTGTTTCTCTCTGTTAAATAAATAAAATCTTAAAAAAAAAAAAAAGAAATTCACATTTGTACAGTCTTCCAAAGCCAACTCAATAGATACATTAACTTGGGATAAATTAGATTCTTCCCGAGGTTAGTATGAACTTATTGCTGATCCAAAAATATTCCTAAGTATGTTGTATATCAAGTGTGTCAAGTTTATCAAGCTTGTTTATTTTTTTTATGGACAATCCTGTTTTTATGGAATGCAGCTGTACTAAAATTGGATGTGAGGCAAACATAATTCTAAATGCTTGGTTATAGGCAAGTTCTATAAGCTGTGAGATCTCCAACATGCTACCTTCCCTGTGCTGAGTGATCTTTACCTACAACAGCTTGTATTCAGCAAACGAAGCTTGGAAAACAGAATATCCAAAGCTTCTGTCATGTTGTTGCTATGCATCCTGCTGCTTTACTTGTTCTGAATTCTTGCTTAAAGCTATGTGAACCTGGGTAATAAACTCGGGTAAATAAATAGTGGATAAGTCTATTTCATCTTGGGAATTTGATGTCATTCTAGACTTGAAATTTACTTAAATGGCAGTTGTGAAGAAGGATGGGTAGGGAAGATGTTTTGAGACTTTGGTGATGGGATAGCTGAAACTAACCCCTGGTTCATGATACTGGATTTTTGTTTGTTTGTTTTTTGAGGCAAATTGCAGTAAATATCTTATCAATGGAATTTAGGTTATACAGTTTCAAACATCTAGGATTTAGCAAAATGTGTTGGTTATAAACAAAGGCAAACAGAGATAATGGCTAGAAACGTTGTTATCAATAGCATTAACACAATAGAAATTCTATCAGAGGAACACAAAGGAATAGACTGACTTAGAAGAGATAAGACAATTAAATAAAATAGAAGATGAGTCATGAAGTTTTTTGCTTCAGATCTTCACCATTGTCATTGTCTTGGTCTCTTATATCTGCATCCTATTCACAATTTTCAAAATGAAGTCCAAAGAAGGGAGAGGTGAAGCTTTTTCTACATGTGCATTCCACTTTCTATCTGTTTCAATATTCTTTATTGGTCTTCTCATGTATATTTGACCATTTGAAGAAGGTGATAAAGATATACTGTGATAATATTTCATACAATAGTAATTCCTTTATTAAACCCTTTTGTATATACTCTAATAAATAAGGAACTGATAAGTATTCTTTAAAAACATATGTAGAATTATCATATTCTTTTTTTTTATTGTTACTAAAATTTTTGTTTTCCAGTGTTCCAAGATTCATTCCCATTCCCCACACCCAGTGCTCCACGCTTTAGGTGTCCCCAGTACCCACCACCAGGCTCTCCCATCTCCCCACCCCCTTCCCTCCAAGTCCCTCAGTTTGTTTCTGTGTCCAAAGTCTGTTGTTTCGTTTGCCTCCCTAGATTACCCTAGTTCCCATTTATTTTCCTTCTCCCACTGTCCTCCAGTTTACCCCTTATGCACCGCAAGTAAGTGAAACCATGCGATACTTGACTTTCTCTTCTTGGCTTATTTCACTCAGCATAATCTCTTCCAGTCCAGTCCATGTTGCTCTTCTTAAATAAACTTCATCTTCTTGGAAAACAGACTTTAATTTACAAAAATGTCTTTTAGATAAGGGACAAAAAAAAGAAAACAGTTTTTATATAAAATATTAATATCTAAATCATTAGACGGGTTGTTAAAAGATAAATGGATATATTTTCAAAATTGTCTGGCAAATCTTATTGCAAACCCCACAATAACCAGAGAAAATCAGGAGAAAACCCAATAATGCCTTTCATTACTAACTCTTTTTTTTTTTTAAGCTTTTATTTGACAGAGAGAAACACAGCTAGAGAGGGAACACAAGCAGGGGGAGTGAGAGAGGGAGAAGCAGGCTTCCAGCTGAGCAGGGAGCCCTATTTGGTGCTCTATCCAGGAACCCCAGAATCATGACCTGAGCTGAAGGCACATGCTTTAACAACTGAGCCACCCAGGCACTCCTCCTTACTCACTCTTATTACTAACATTGAATTGGGTCACACTGCTGTTCTAAACCTTAAGAAATCAACGTAGCATCAAATTTAAATGTCTAATTGTGTAGAAGAGTCATCTTGATTTATCTGGTCTAGCTAATGGAAAGCATTATATCTGATCTTATTAGAATGTCTGAAACATTTAAAATTTCCTGTCAAGAGAATAAAATGATAATTTTCATTCAGAAAACAGACCTGGGACATACATGTTGATTAGTCTAGGGGGTAGAGAGGCTAGAAGCAAACTAACTAATTACAATATTTAAATAACAAAGTATGAAAAAAATAAAAATGATGAAGTATAATCTAGATAAGATTCCAAGAATGGGAAAAAATGAAATGAGAAGGAACACACATATAGTCACGCATACATTCTGTAGAATAATTAACAATGAATTATAATAAATTGGCTATAGTAGATAAAGATCTACTTTAACCTATAGTAAGGTTAAGGTTCTTTATTTTTTTTAATGCATCAATCATATTATGTATATGGAATATAGAAATGCAATGTACATAGTAAATACTCAACAAGCATTTAAAACCATTTTAATGAAAGTATTGCTGTTTTTTTTAATATTTTTGAGCAACTGTAAAATTTGTTAATATTTTATGTGTTTATTGGTCTCTTTTACTTCTACAAATTATTTGATAATTTTTCCTTTATCTTTCTTGTTTTTCCTCATTTAGTTGTACCACTCATTACAGACAAAAGATATTAAAATATTGTAATTACTTTTGTCTCATAATTTCTCCTTCTGTTAGTATTTTAATGTTTGTTATTTACAATTGATAAATATTATAATTTGACATACTCACAATTATTAATTTTTATCTTATGTGATCTCTTTCATGATTTGTTTAAGTTTTTCTTTTATATTGTTGTTAACATTAATTTATAGCAATCTTTTGTTAACTAACCATAGTAACATACAAAAAAATAATTAGGATATCAGCTTTGAAGATCTCATTTCACAAAAGGAAAAACAAATACACATTTAATGATATCCATTTTGCAGATTCAAGAAAACCAATTATTTTTGCATACATGAATAAACTTCATGGGAAATGAAAAGCACTGAGCCTCCTTTCTGACCTTTTCAGCTGTTCGTTGAACTACCTTATTAAAAACAATTGTTCCCTGTATTTAGCATCAAATTACATTTTCTTGGAAATTTCTTTGGATCAGCTTAAAATTTCTATTTATGTGTTTGATATATTGCTATTTGCCTTCCCAACTGATATTTATGTATTAATGCATTTATTTATTTATTTTTGATCAGATTAACTGGTATTTTTTTTACTTTAAATTTATTTTATTTTTTCAGTGTTCCAAGATTCATTGTTTATGCCCCACACTGACTGCTCCATGCAATACGTACCCTCAGTACCCACCACCAGGCTCTCCCATTTCCCCACCCCCTCCCTCCAAGTCCCTAAGTTTGTTTCTGTGTCCAAAGTCTCTCATGTTTTGCTACTCTCCCTGAATTGCCCTCCTTCCTATTTCCTTTCCTTCTCCTACTGTCCTCTATATTACCCCTTATGCACTGCAAGGAAGTGAAACCATATGATACTTGACTTTCTCTACTTGGCTTATTTTACTCAGCATAATCTCTTCCAATCCCGTCCATGTTGTTACAGAAGTTGGATATTCATTCTTTCTGATGAAGGTGTAGTACTCCACTGTATATATGTACCACATCTTCTTTATCCATTCATCTGTTGAAGGGCACCTTGGCTCTTTACATAGTTTGGCTATTGTGGCCATTGTTGCTATGAACATTGGGGTATATATGGCCCCTTTTTTCACTACATCTGCATCATTGGGGTAAATACTCAGTAGTGCAATTGCAGGGTCATAGGGTAGCTCTATCTTTAATTTTTTAAGGAATCTCCACACAGTTTTCCAAAGCGGTTGCACCAACTTGCATTCCCACCAACAGTGTAAGAGGGTTCCCCTTTCTCTACAGCCTCTCCAACACTTGTTGTTTCCTGTCTTGTTAATTTTGGTCATTCTCACTGGTGTAAGGTGGTATCTCAATATGGTTTTCATTTGAATTTCCCTGATAGCTAGTGATGATGAACATTTTTTCATGTGTCTATTAGCTATTTGTATATTTTCTATGGAGAACTACTGCTTCATGTCTCCTGCCCATTTTTTGATGTGTTCATCTTATTATTGAATGTTGAGTTTGAGTAGTTCTTTACAGATCTGGGATATCAGCCCTTTTATGTATTGTCATTTGCAAATATATTCTCCCATTCTGTGGGTGGCCTCTTTGTTTTGTTGACTGTTTCCTTGGATGTACAGAAGCTTTTATTTTGATGAAGTCCCAAAAGTTCACTTTCGTTTTTGTTTTCTTTGCCTTTGGAGATGTGTCTTGAAAGAAGTTGCTGTGGCCGATGTCAAAGAGGTAAAAAAGACCCTGAATCACTAAGAAATTGTTGAAGAAAAACAAAGCTGGGGGCATCACATTACCTGACTTCAGGCATTATTACAAAGCTGTGATCACCAAGACAGCATGATACTGGCACAAAAACAGACAAATAGACCAATGGAACATAGTAGAGAGTCCAGATATGGACCCACAAATCTATGGGCAAATCATGTTTGACAAAGCAGGAAAAAATATCTAGCGGAAAAAAGACAGTCTCTTCAATAAATGGTGCTGGGAATACTAGATAGCTACATATAGAAGAATGAAACTAAAACCATTCTCTTCTACCACACACAAAGGCAAACTCGAAATGGATGAAAGACCTCAACGTGAGGCAGGAATCTTTCCCAACTGATTTTTAACAGAATACTCTTACCTTAGGACTTATAACACATAATTTATGACTAGGTGCTTCTGGCTTAGAGGTAGTTGCCTGGGGCTTATTTCCTTTTACACTGTCATTAAAATAGTTATTTCCTAAAACAGGATTAGAAAGATCTTAAGATGGTTGTAGAGATTAACCATAATTTTGGCCAGAGTCTAACCTTGTCTGGGTTTGGCTTAGTAATAGGGCAATAACTGTGTTTATAAGAAAGATCAGAGTTTTGTGTTTTACCAGCATTAGAAGCAAAGATACCAGCAAAATTTACTGTCTTTTACTATAGATGTAATAGGCACTCAACTAAATCTAGCACTAAAAATGCAGTTGGTTGAATGCTTATTTCATACATCTTTAAATCTATTATATGACTCAAAGTGCTTGCAAAGGCTGAGAAACCTGGTGGCATCACTTTTGCCTACCATTATTCATATGGATTTTATAAGCTTACATAAGTGTTACAAGTCTCAAGGTAAGAGAATTCTGTTGTTGTTGTTGTTGTTTTTAAGATTTTATTTATTTGACAGTGAGAAACACAGCTAGAGAGGGAACACAGAGGGAATGAGAGAGGGAGAAGCAGGCTTCCTGCCAAGCAGGGAGCCAGATGTGGGGCTTAATCCCTGGTCTCTGGGATCATGACCTGAGCCAAAGGCAGTTGCTTAACCAACTGAACCACCCAGGCACCCAAGAGTATTCTGTTAAAAATTAGTTGAGAAGGCAAGTAGTGATCGAATTTTTCTTAATCTGACATCTACCATTAACCAGTATTTACTTTTTTCTTCTAACACCTACTACTTTTCCCTCCTTTTCCTCTTCAAGTTTCATTTTTTTAATAGTTAAATTTTTGCACTAGACTCTTAATTCTTATGGGAATTTATTTCATAAATGGCATGAATTGAGGATATAGCTTTATTTGTCTTCTTCTTTTAAAAATAATCCACAGATAAAGTTTCTCTAATAAATATCCAAGGAGGATGTCTTTAAAAACCTGGGAAAATAATTCTAAAATTTTTCTAGAAAACTAATAACCAATAATCAATAAACACAGTCTTCATGTATTATATATTAAAATATATGATGAAATTCCAGTAATTAAAATAATTTGGTTTTAAGTCAAGAATCAGTAGCTAGATCAATAGAAAAAGATTACCTCAAAGTGAACTTCCATATAAAATAGGAATATTATAAATCAATCATTAAAGAAAATTATATAATGAATGGTCCTAGGTCAATTGATTATCCATTTATCCATTCCTATTATGTTAAATGTATAAATTCTTTCTCATTCAGAGATATTTTATAAATGTAATTTATATATTTTTTTCTTTTTTCACATCTTAAACTTTTATACACAGCACTTTAAACCAACTGGGAATCACTTCATGATGTTGTGAAGTAAGAATTAAAATTTGATTTTTACAATAATTTATTTTATTTTTTCAGTGTTCCAAGATTCATTGTTTATGCCCCAAACCCATCGGTACTTCTAAAAGCACTTACTAACTAACTCAGTTTTACTCACTGACTTTTTTATGCCTCATTTTTGTTCACACATTCACATGTACATACATACACTGATTAAACTATTTCTAGGCTACTTAGTTTGCACAAAAAAAAACAGGACATATTCCAGTAAGGAAGACAGACATTTTTTTCAGAGTAATTACACTAAATGGTAAAAGTAACAGAGAAAATCTTTTCTGCCACTACCCACAGTTGAAATGGTAGGATTCACTAAGGTCCAGCTATGATTCTTTATTCTATTCTTCTTATTCTTTTTATGTGACTTCATCTACTTTTATGGCTTTTAATATCATTAATATGAAATGACCCAAAATATATCCAGTTCTGACATTTTCCCTAATCCCAGGATTTAGGTAATTCAAGTGACAAGCATGACGTAGTTATTTGAATATTTCAAAGGCATCTCAAATTTAATATAATCAGAAAACCAGTCTGACTTTCCTATAAGCATGGATATCCCAGTCTCCCTCTAGACAGAGTATCCTCCCACCAGTTGGGCTATGAAGAAGTTAGCTGTAATCCTCCATCTCTTCCTGCTTTCACATCTGGTCTCTCACAAGATCTGTCAATTTTTTCTCTGAAATATATCTGATGTGTGTCAAAATCCTTCCATTTATACTAATTTTCACACACTATGCTTCTATCTTATTCCGCTGAATAATATCAGTAGCTTCAGTTGCTCTCTCTGCTATTTTATTTCATTTTATTTCATTTTCTTTTTATTTCATTTTCTTTTTCCTTCTTTTTATTTCACTTTAATTTTCATTCATGAATGAATTTAAAAATTAGTATCCAAAAATGCATTCCAAAGATTATTGTCTCTGCCCCCCATGACCTGTGCATTCAGATAACAACTACCTTCTAGTTATTTTTAACATTTTTCAGAAAATATACCTTTATGCTTCTTAATATCAAAGGTACAAATACATAACTTTCTGTTATGGTAAATAAATATTTATTTATGTATTCATTTAAGACCTCCCCATTGTTCTCATTCTTGATGGTATATCATGATTTTTTATATCACCAGTCTATACTAGGAACATGTAAATATTTTCCACTGCTGAGACAACAAGAGAACCATGATTCTATTTCCTTTACTCCATGAATATTTAGGATTTTTAAAAATTTAGTAGACTTTATTTTCCCATTTCTCCAATTAGATCCATCATGTATCTCTCAACTATAATATAACCCTTAAAAAGTTAACTATATTAAGAAATCCTTTATTCTTTTTTATCCTGGAGGCTTTTCCTGGAGTACTCCATCATCCTGTCCCAGACCGGAGAGGTGGCTCTCTGGGCCCAAAGCTCAAGTGTCTTGCTAAGATTTACCTTTGCTGAATTCCTGTGTTAGATACTGTTTCTAAGCTTTCTGTTGCCTTCTTCATGATCAATTCTCTCATTTTGATAAGATATCTCATTTCTCTGGCAGTCAACATTTAGAGTCCAGACCTGTTGCAAATGATTTTTGTTCTTTCCCCACACATAATTAATAGTTTGGTATCCACAGAACTCTAGGTTTAAAATAATTTTCCTTCTTGACCATTGAAGGCACCATTGTATTCTAGCGAGCCGTGTTTCTTCTGAAAATATTCATGTCATTCTGGTTCAGATCCCTTTGCTGTCTCTTTGAAAACTTTGACAAATAAAGCTGCTAAACTATCTTTGGCATTTTTAAATTCATTTTCCTACAAACTGGTAGATTACTTTTTACTTTATTCCTTGGCTGCTTGGTTCTCTTTTTCCTTTTGCCTTGCCTTTCCTTCCATTCTCTTCCTTTTATTTTTTCCTTTTTCCATCCTTCCTTCCTTGTCCTCTCTTCTTCCTGTCTCCTCTCCTCTTTTGTTTTTTCACATTGAAGACTCATAGATTTACTTCCTCAATGAAGACAACCTGAGAATGCAGATATAATTCATACAGAAAAAGCAAAGAAACCTCGTTGCTAGTTTTTAAAATAATCAAGGTGTTTTCCCAATGTCCTATGAAGATCATTAACATTTTGAAATTTATCATTATAGATTTATAGATTTTAGTGTTTTGTCAGCTTAAATCCATTATAATTATTATTCTTTTCAATGCCAAAATTTTCTCATCTTTGGCTAGTAGAAACCCAACACAAAACTTAAAGATCATTCCTCAGTCTTTCTCATGAGATTACAGTAGCCTCTGATAGATTTCTTGCTGTCTTGTAAAAGATGTCTAGGCTAAATGTGGGTGCTTCTTACCACAGCATGGTAGTTAGACCTTTTTCCAAAGAGGCCCTATGAGCAGTAAATTTCAATAACTTATGGTCTATATCTCCTCTGTTTCTAGGAAAAAAACAAGAAAACAAATACACAAATATGCAGGCATAGCTAAACAATCATATTTCTCCTTCTTCCTTACTCAAGTGGTAAGGAATCCACACATGCATGTGCACACACATGCAGTGCAATCATTTTTTTTTTTTACTTTAAACACGACAGGAAAATCATTCCGTATCAGTACATAGTGATACTCCTCTTTTCCTTTTTTTTTTTTTTTTCCAAACAGTAGTACTCTGCTATGTGAAAACTGAACTGTTTTATTTTGGGGGGGGGGATGGGGGTTATAGATTGTTTCTTATACCTAACTGATACATCTCTACTCATACATTTAGTTGTAACTTTTTGAGTGACTTTGTTTTATTTGTATCTGTTGCACAACGTTAAAGAGCTGAATTTTCCTTCTGGAGCAAATCTAAAATGTTTTTATTGCAATAGGTGAATTAATTTATGTTAATTTCTATGACTGATCCAAAATCCTTTGTATTATTTTTTAAAAATAACAACTGTATTATGCTACCTTTATTGTTAATTTATATGGCTTATTTTTCCTGTTTTTATTCTATTTCTTTTTCTATTTAAGATGCTTCGTATTTTACTTTGAATTTTTACTTTTATGTTAATATCTTTATTACATATCCAATCCTCATTTTTCTACATTTTATGCTATTTTTGGTTTGAGAACTGTAAATATTACTTCAAAATGACTAGTAATTGTGTGTTACTGATCTTAGTATAAATTTAGGTCTCTACCTCTGCTTATTTAAAAGATATTATTAGCCTTTTATTTTATAAGTATTTTCAGAGGAGTTAGAAAAAGAATACAGAGTTTTCTGGTTCACCTCACCCAAGTTCTGCTAATGTTAACATCTTAAAAAATCATTGCACCTATATTAAAAGTAAGATGTTAATTACAGGCCTCATTTGGGGTTTTAACATTTTTTTCCAGCAATGTCATTTTTCTGTCTCAGGATCCAGTTTGCAGTTAGTTCTATGTCCAAATTTATTTCCTTTTTTGGAAGTGAGGTGCATACAATTTTAACTTGAGGTTTCATGCTTTCCTAGGATATATCATAGAGTTTACTTTCCTGGGTCAATGATCATAAATATGTTTTATTTTTTTATTTTTTTTATTGTTCCTAAATTTTTTTCCAGTGTTCCAAAATTCATTCCCCGCTCCCCACACCCAGTGCTTCACGCTTTAGGTGTCCCCAGTACCCACCACCAGGCTCTCCCATCCCTCCACCCACCTCCCTCCAAGTCCCTCAGTTTGTTTTTGTGTCTAAAGTCTCTGTTGTTTCATTTCCCTCCCTAGATTACCCTGGTTCCCATTTACTTTCCTTCTCCCACTGTCCTCCAGTTTACCCCTCATGCACCGCAGGTACGTGAATCCATGCGATACTTGATGTTCTCTTCTTGGCTTATTTCACTCAGCATAATCTCTTCCAGTCCGGTCCATGTTGCTACAAAAGTTGGATATTCATCCTTTCTGATGGAGGCATAGTATTCCATTGTAAATATGTACCACATCTTCTTTATCCATTCATCTGTTGATGGGCACCTTGGCTCTTTCCACAGTTTGGCAATTGTGGCCATTGCTGCAATGAACATTGGGGTGCATATGGCCCTTCTTTTCACTACATCTGGATCTTTGGGGTAAATGCCCAGTAGTGCAATTGCAGGGTCATAGGGTAGCTCTATCTGCACCCCATATTGCTCAGTGCACCCTGTTTCATTCTCCTCACTGTTGTGCCCTGTGTTTCTCATTCTCCTCTCATTACCCTCTGACCTCAACACTATCAGAAAATGGACACTGCTCTCATGAAAGCCATCGTGAATCTATTAATTTCCACATTTAATGATCACTGAACACTCCTTATTCCACCTGAGCACTTAATTCGATTTTGGCACTGTATTTCACTTTGTCCTTTTCTAGGTGGTTCTCTCTCTCTCTCTCTCTCTCTCTCTCTCTCTCTCTCTCTCTAATTCCACGACACTCAGTTTTCCAATTCCTTCATGCTTCTCTGACTTCTCTGCTCAGTGTCATTTTCTGGTCTTTCCGTTTCTCATTTTGTGTAAGCCCGAACTCTTGGTTGCAAGAGGGAATGGGTTAATTGAATGGAAGTTGGTTTTAACATAGAAATGCTAGGGGATTGAAGAAACCCATCGGAGAAATGGGCAGGAACACAGTGCAGAAAATCCTCACCAACAGCCAAAATCCTGTCCTAGTGTCTCTAGCTTGATAAAAAGCTACTGTCCTTGGTCCCAGATGCAGTTGTAACAGCTCACATTGATATGCCTACACCATTTAGGTGTAAGATACATTTTCTAGGGTCATGATATTGTTCCCTTGGTTGACTTTGCAACCAAAATTCTCTGTTCTTCCCCTGACTATTTGGCCCCTTCTCCTCATATTCCAAAAGCATTGTAGGTGAGTTTGACTGGCAAACCTACATCAAGACTTTTTTTTCTAGGTGCAAGGGTATGGGAAGGTCAGTTTCTAGAATTTTTGGCTTCTATACTGGATGACAGCTTTTGGCTGCCACCGAGTCATGTGGTAGAATAGAGGATCAAATGTTATCCAATGAATACATGATGTATATCCATTTTTTAATATGTAATGTAATTTCTTCAAGTTTAGTTTTCCTCCTTCTTTTTACCTTATACACTCTCTTCAATTGATGGGTCATACATAACTATGCTTTTATTCACTCCAGTGTCTCCCAAGTCACCATTTCTATTAAGCTCCTGCAGAACTATATTGCTGAGCACATTTCCCCTGGATGTTCTCACAATGCTCCTTGAAAAAACTGACCACCGCAATTGAGTCCTCAATCTCAATTTTTGATGGCCATCTACCCAGGCACCAGTGTCTTCCTTTGCCTTCACTGACCACCTCCCTTCACATTTAATACATCACTGAGTCCTAGTGACTGTACATTCTGCTTTACTTTGAGCTACCTTTTTGTCCCCCTTACTATTCCCAATATCAATTCACACACAGACTAAAACCTTCACATGCAGTTTATTCAACTGGGAAGCATTTATAAAATGCATATTTTTACAAGTAATTCATGAGGTATTGATCAACTTGTATAATAATATCTCAAAATCTATATTTTGTACCAAAACTGTCCTAGCCAATTTTCATGTATAATTTGGTTTTGGAACCATGGGACAATAATAATGGCTTCCTGATTAGTGTTATTTACTCTAGTTTTCCCTCCCTTCAGCCTATTTTCTTTATTTTTTTCTTTTTTTAAAGATTTTATTTATTTATTTGACAGAGAGATCACAAGTAGCCAGAGAGACAGGCAGAGAGAGTGGAGGAAGCAGACTCCCTGTGGAGCATAGAGCCCGATGCGGGCCTCAATCCCAACACCCTGAGATCAAGACCTGACCCAAAGGCAGAGACTTAACCCACTGAGACACCCAGGCACTGCAGCCCACTCTCTACAATCAAATATTTAACTTAATAAATATCTGAGGATGACATGCTCTTTCTTTTTTTTTTTTTTTATTTTTTTATTTTATTTTTTTTTTATTGTTACTAAATTTTTTTTTCCAGTGTTTCAAGATTCATTCCCCATTCCCCACACCCAGTGCTCCCCGCTTTAGGTGTCCCCAGTACCCACCACCAGGCTCTCCCATCCCTCCACCCCCCTCCCTCCAAGTCCCTCAGTTTGTTTCTGTGTTCAAAATCTCTGTTGTTTCATTTCCCTCCCTAG
>PITA01017355.1:0-43466 GCA_004023965.1 Spilogale gracilis | reverse complement strand
GTGAGGGTGTAATTTTAAGCTTAAAGTGTAAGCTTTAAAAGTAAAACTAGAAAAAAGTTTAAAAAAGTAAGTGAGGTGGAAAATTTTATCAATGAGTTGTAGAGTTTTTGGTACTTGTAGTTAGTGCCAGGAGTTTAATAAATTGCCTTTCCCCCGATTTGGGGTTTTGCATTGGGATGTTGTCCTCCTGAGCTTCTGGGGTGCTTTCTGGGGGCGGGGCGTGTCGTTCCCCTTCAGTCCTTCTACCTAGGCTGAGTCTCTCGGCCCCCCTGCTAGAGGCCTGTCTCAATGGCAACCAGACTATCAGGCTGCAATTCTCTGGTAGCGGAGCGTTGTTCTTTTGCGTCTTTTTTCAGCAGTTGAGGAAGTCAAATCGGAGCAGGATGTCTGTGCCCAGACCTGCCTCCCAGAGGGAGCCGCTACACAGGGAGGGGCTCTTTCCAGCCTCCCGGTTGGCAGTCTGTCACAGCCGGGCTGGTGCAGACATTGTATTGATTTCTGCCCCCGCCCCCGCTTGTCGCTTCACTCCCGCACCTCTAAGCCACAACTCCTTTTGGATCGCGCAATTTTGTCTGCCCCCAGGGACCTGGGGCCTCTCTGGTCCCACAAAAGTCTGTAAAAAACGTCTTCCCCTGGGGGGGTCTACATGCGGCCCACGGTGTGGAGAGAAACAGGAGAGAAGGGCAGGATAGAATCCACTCCCGCTGCTTTTCCGGCAGCTGTGGCGGCTCAGGTGGAGGCAGGCCTGGGTGGCTGGGCGCGCGCTGGGGCCGGGGCCGGGGGCCGGGGCCCGCCGGGGCGGAGGCCCGGGCGGCTGCGCGAGCGCCGGGGCGGCGCTTTTTGCCGATGTTCTTTGTCTCTCGTGGCGGTCCAGAAGTGGGAAATATCACATTTCAGGCTGGTTTCATGGGTGTTCACGGTGGTCTTGTAGTGTTTTTTTTGTTGGAATTCAGCTCTCTTCAGGGAACTCCCTGAAATGCGGTCACCTGGCCTTCCGCCATCTTGACCCTCCCTCATTTAACTTTTACAAAAACAAAAAGGTAGGCATTAACCTTGTTTTACATACATGAACTGTGAGGCTCACAGAACCTCAGTAACTTGTCCAAGAGCACCCAACTAATAAGTGGCAGAGTTGGATTTCAATCTCTGGTCTACCTTCAAAGTTTTATTCTTTCCACTGCTTCAGTAATTCTCAAAACTTAATGCATGTCTGAATCACGTCAGGTAATTCTTCCAAAATGGGAAAAATTTTGCAAATTCTGTTTACATTTGCAAATCAAATAATTTACATATATATACATGCACATAAAAACTCTTACAATGCAATAAGACAACCCAATTAAAAAAATGGGCAAAAGATCTGAATAGACATTTCTCCAAAGAAGATATACAAATGGCCAATAAACACATGAAAAAATGTTCAATACTATAGACTATCAGAGAAATGCAAATAAAAGCCACAATGAAAAAAAAAATAAAAAATAAATAAATAAAAGCCACAATGATGCCACTTCACACCCACTAGGGTTGGCTATAAATCAAAAGACAGACAATAACAAGCATTGGCAATGATGTGGAGAAACTGGAACCTTCATAACATGACTGCTAGTGGGGATATAAAATGGTGGAGTCACTCTGGAAATCAGTTTGAAAGTTCCTCAAAAAGTTAAACAGAGTTACCATATGACCCAGCAATTCCAGTACCAGATTTATACTCAAGATAAATGAAAATGTTAAGTCCACATAAAAATTTGTACATGAATGTTCAAAGGAACATTATTCATAACAGCCAAAAATTTTATCAATTGATAAATGGGTTAATAAAATGTGGTGATATATCCATCCAACAGTGTATTATTCAACAATAAAAAGGAATGAAGTACTGATGCTAACCATGGATGAATCTTGAAAACATTATGCTAAGTAAAAGCCAGTCACAGAAGACTACACATTGTATGATTCCATTCTTACAGATTCTATTTCTGTAAAGAAAGAAAGTGCTTAAGGCTGGAGAAAATTATGAAAGTGACTGCTAATAAGTACAGAGTTTCTTTCTGGGGAAGCAAAAATGTTCTCAAGTTAAAGTGTTGATGGTTGTACAATCCCATGAATATACTAAAAAACTTTTAGGCTAATTGCATGGTATATGAATTTTATCTCAGTATGATAAAACTTTAAAAAAAGTCTAGACCAGATTACTTCTGAGGTTCCCTTCTAGACATAACAGTCTCTGAGACAGTGAAAAAATTCTCAGAGCATTCATAAACAGACAAGAATCCAATCCCCAGTGAGTCCCACAAACTTACAGTTTAGAGATGGTAACACATACTACAATCATTCCTCACTTGAGGTCACTAAACCTCCAGGTGTCTACAAAGAAAGGACAGGTGCTTTTTAAGCCAGTTTCCATTTTACAGAACATCTGTGAGAAACCATACACTCAGCCTTCTCTGAGGTGAAGTTTCAAGTATCTCTGCCTTTGTCTGGATTCATTTAAGTAGTTTTTCTTCTTTGTGTTTTTATTTTATTTATTTGACAGAGAGACACAGAGAGAGAAGGAACACAGCAGTGGGAGTGGGAGACAGAAGCAGGCTTCCCACTGAGCAGGGAGCCTAATGCGGGGCTCGATCTAAGGACCCTGAGCCAAAGGCAGACGCTTACTGACTGAGCCACCCAGGAGCCCCTCATGTTAGTAGTTTTAAAATACTGATTCGAAGCTGATTGAGCTTGATGTATAAAAAGTAAAAAGTAAGAAAAATTATTCGTTAAAATGTACTATTTGATAGGCAAAGTGGTTCAAGAAATGGGACTTATGATGATTTCCTTGATTAAAAGCTTGGGTAATGTGGGGCACCTGGGTGGCTCAGTTGTTAAGCCTCTGCCTTCAGCTCAGGTCATGATCCCGGGGTCCTGAGATGGAGCCCCGCATCAAACTGCCTGCTTGCCGGGAAACCTGCTTCTCCCTCTCTCCCTTCCGCTGCTTGTGTTCCCTCTCTGGCCGTTGTTTCTCTCTGTCAAATAAATTAAAAAAAAAAAAAAAAGCTTGGGTAATGCAAAGTGACGGGGGGATAGTACACTAGACTAGAAATTAGAGAAACAGCATTTTTTTCTCGATATGATTCACTTCATCTTACTGTGCCTCAGTTTCTATTTCCACTGACAAGCATGACAGTGTGCAACTGACTCTAAAATTCTACATTTTTTTCCATATTATCTAATGACCTAAAAATGTCTGCTTAGAATGGAGTTCTTTACATTCAGAACCCCTGCAAAGAAATTTCTTTTTTTTTTTTTTTAAGATTTTATTTATTTGACAGAGAGAAACACAGCCAGAGAGGGAACACAAGCAGGGGAAGTGAGAGAGGGAAAAGCAGGCTTCCCGCCGAGCAGGGAGCCCAATGTGGGACTCAATCCCGAGTCCCGGGATCATGACCTGAGCCGAAGGCAGTCACTTAACCAACTGAGCCACCCAGGTGCCCCAAGAAATTTCTTTATTGACTACTTAGTGCATCATAAGAATAAGCAATATGAAATATATAGTATTAATATATAATACATAGGCTGTCATACTTAGAAACTTGCAAGTGGTCTTAGAAAGCAAACAGAGAAAAAATAATAATAAAAAACTAAAAAAAGTGAAGTTTGCTTGTCTACTGCTGACAGCAAAAGTCAACAGGAAACACTTCAATGTAAAATCTCCCCAAAGCATGGAATGTTCCTGATTAACAACAAATGAGTTATCTTTCATTTTCATGTTTTACTTCCAACACACCAGCTTCCAAATACATCCCTGAAACAAATGAACTGAAGTAGGGGAGGAGAGCAAAGGAAAAATACTGTATCATAATTGGTTTCCTCCTTTAACATTCCAGGAGATGGGGTGAGGGGAGTGGAAACCAGCCATAACCCAGCATGAAATTCTCCTATTTACAGCTTAATACACTACATCTCCTATTACATCTTCTACTTACATCTTAATAATTATTGTGGTCCTTTACTTCTTCACTCTTTTTAAAGTAATAAAAATTTTTCTCTGCCTACTAGTAATTTCTTTATATTAAGAAAAGCTATTTGCACTTTCTTTGAGTGAATTCACATTAATTTAAATTGAGCATAATACTGGTTGGGGCATCAGTGAGAAGGACTACTATTTGTGGGGTTTTAGGGAGGAGGGAGGAGTCTCAAAAAAAGAAAAGCAAAGGCACCTGGCTGGCTCAGTCTGTAGAGCATGTAACTCTTGATTTTCACATTGTGAGTTCAAGTACCACATTGGGGATAGAGACTACTTTAAAAAAAAGAAGAAGGAACAAGCCACAAGCAAGATCTTTTACAAGATAATACATATAAAAACTTCAAGTTCAGAGATAGCTAATAGATTTTTAAATGTCATTCTACTTGCTAGGACAGACCAGAAAAGCCAAACTATCCCCTTGCTCAAGCAACTAAAGGTATTATGAGTATCAAGAGCATGTAATTTTCCAACTTCCACTTCAATATTATCATTGAAAAAAATATCAGAAACCTAAACTCACCTATTAGGAGATAATATATTCTGATCACAATCACACAGGAGTGAAGGGATTCATTCCAATACTTTAATGTAAAAGAACATAAATCATCTGAATAAAGAATCTACTAATTCTTGGAACACCAACAATCTATGTTATACATATTATATATAAATATAGATATACTCAACATCAAATAGCACAATACGTTTTAAAGTGCCCACATGAATAAAGTATAACACAAGCCAGATACGACTCTATCACCCTCCAAACAGAATAAAACATGTCATCTAATAACAAGATACACTTAAACATAACCAGTTACATTCACCTAACAATTCTGCCAGCCTAAACCAAAGGTACAGAGACATAGAAGACTTACCCTGACTTCAAGGAATTCACATGAGCAGGCGGCCAAAAGCATGTGCAAAATCAAACTCCTCTTGAGATCACAAAAAACAACAAACTTGGAAAGAGTGGCAACCAGAATTGTGCTCTGTACATTGAAAAAAGTGGGAGGAAGGGTATCAACAGGTAAAGAGAACGGCATATATAGAGTAATCAATGTACAGAGCACAATTAGATAACCAAAGTCCTGAGTGGCCAAGGCAAGGAGAATAAGAAGGAAGGATGAATAAGCATGAAATGGCAATAATCATACCAGGAAAGGAAGCTTTAGGCTAGGCTGCAGAGTGCCATATATGCTACAACAAGGTATGTAGTCTATCTAGAAGACCATAGAGAACCCAGGATATAATAATTTTTTTAGAAAGCTAACCAGTGGGGCACCTGGGTGGCTCAGTCAGTTAAGCATCTGCCTTCAGCTCATCTCAACCTTACCTCCTGAAACAGAGCCCCATGTCAGGCTCTCCACTCAGCAGGGAGTCTGCTTCTCCCTCTCCTTCTCCCTCTCTCTCAGCTGCTTCCCCCTGCTCCTTCCCCCTGCTCCTTCGTGTGCACACACTCTCTCTCAAATAAATAAAACCTTAAAACAAAAAAAAGAATAAAAGGAAAGAAAGCTAACTGGTGACAGTATGAAAGACAGATTTAAAAGAAGAGATTGAGGGGTAGAAGATATGAGAACATTACTACATTAGTCAGGATATTATTACAGTAATACAAGTGAAACGTGATAGGGTTGGCAATAACACAAACAACTAAATTACTAGCAGAACAATCCTATATCAACTTAGTACTGATTGAAAAAATTTTTATTACTTTAAAAAGAGTGAAGAAGTAAAGGACCACAATAATTATTAAGATGTAAGTAGGAGATGTAATAGGAGAGGTAGTGTATTAAGCTGTAAATAGGAGAATTTCATGCTGGGTTATGGCTGGTTTCCACTGAAGGTATAGACAGTAAGGGAAAAAAGAAAAGAATGTAAACAAGAAGTCTTTAGAAGATATAATCGCAGGACTTAATGACCCACTGACTTTCCAAACCCTACAGAGAAGCTTCACTCACACACTAATTTGGCCTTTCAAAATTGCTTCCGAAAATTTACTACTTTCTTCATTTAGAGATATCTACTAAAATAACTTATTTCACTTAATAAATGTTTAAAACTTTTAATTTTTAACCTTATGAGGAATTTCAGGTATTTTGCACAGGAACTATTTAAGTCTAAAAATTCCCCTGTGGCCACATGAAAAACAAAAAGAAACTAATGCAGAATTAAAATAGAATACTTCCCAGTGAGAAAACAATGATCTTGGGTATGTCCAAGTTTGGATAAGACTAAATTTATATGCCCTAGTTAGAAACCCTGAAAAGACAGTAATTAGAAATAGTCACAAATAGTACCTAATTAAATATGGTGCGGCAGGAAAAAGGGAACTCTTTAAATTAAAATCTTTGGGCCCCAAAAATTCAGCTATCCAAACACATAATTTTATTATAACAACACACAGCTCATATTTTTCATGAAATCAACATGAGGTTATGCACCACAGGAAAAATAGGTAACTTATAAGCTTACAGACCCAACTCCAATTTGATAAATGTGTTACTAAAGGGAAATAAAGATTGTAGCCACTCTGTTTCAACATGCAAATTATCTTCCCTCATTTATAAAAATACATTTGTTGAGCTGTCAATTTGTATTACAAGATTGTTATAACAGTGGTGTCTCTTTCAGTAAAATGAGTCATGCCTCCCTCTATAAAGATACTGATTTTCACAATGCTGGCAAGATGGCTTATCTATTTAGAGTTATCTTGATTAAAAACACAGGTAACTTTAATGACAAAATACGATAAACACATTTTCCACTAAATTTAATGTTCAAAGGCAAAATTTTATTTGTCATGTTCTAACAAATAGTGCCAGAGTGCAATCATCTGAGGTTGATGGGCTCACCCCCAGATATTAACCATTAACCAGAGATGTCAGTTTAAAAATCTCGGTGAAATCATTAAGGTCAGTAAATGTTACAACTCAGTGAAAAGATTATTTAAATAAGAATTTCTACTATAATAATTATAATTTGACTAATAATTTTTAATAGCCTTGTTTTTTCATGATTGTATGTGTAGGTTATAGGTTCTACCACTAAAGGAAAAAAAAAGTTTGTATTGTGTTAGTTCCAGTTATAATTTCTAGCTGAGTCAAAGCTCTAGGAGCGTTTAAGCAGGAAATCCAAAAGGAAATTCCATCATCAGTTCCTGGGGCTTCATAACTCAATGGTTCTTTGAAACAAAGATATAAAAATTCTCAAACTATTTACTATAACCTTACCTCATATCTTCAAGTAAATCACATTCTGCTTGATGTTTGGCTTGAAGTTTTGTCATCTGCTCAACTTGAGTGTTTTTCAGTTCTTGTGTAACTTTCACCTAAAATATACCATATTTTATGTAGGCCTTACTGAAACTTTAACAACAACAAAGTAATTACTTAAGCAAAATACTTAATACCCATCAAAATATATACCTCTTGCTCACTTCTCCCCTAAAGGCCATAAAGCCATTACTTTAGCCACCTAATTTTGTTCACTGAGGACACTTAATGAGAAATCTAGCCAAATATCCTGGAAGACGTTAAATAAAAGAGTATAAAAATTACAGATTAAAGAGATGCAAAAGAAACTGCCAGTCATTCCTTTTCATGTACAAGCTCAGTACATACATAGTAGGTCTTTTGAGAGTTTTAAGAGTCTGTCTTCTATTTCCTCCAAAAAAGATTCAAAGATTTTAACCATCAGGAGAGGTGAGCTGAATATAGATGGCAGAAGTGAGTATAGGAATGCCTATATAAGGGCCAAAATTTACACAATCATGAAATTATATGCATAAATTGACTTCATAAATTATTCCACAATGGCTGCGAGAAAGCACAGTCTCAGGATGATGCCACTTCGCTGACAGCGCATCAAATCACAATCTCTTTCTCACAAAGGAGAAAGCAAAAGTGACCTTCCAGCATATGCAGTGCTTTTATGCCACCCCAGCAAGCTGGTCCCCGTGGCGGTTCCACTTCAAACAGAACAGCAAACGCAAGCTGTCCAGCGCCTCGCCGGCCAGGCCCGGACCCCAGGGTCACAGGTTCCAGTGGGCCTGGAATCCCTGCCGCCGCGGAGCCGGGCTAACCGGGAGGGGTGGGGGTACGTGTGTGAAAGAAAAAAGAGTCACTTAACTGGAGAAACCCGGATTAAGAAAGAGAAAGAGAAGCAGACACGAACGAGTTAGGCATTCGGCAAATGTTTGCCCACGAGGGGAGGACAGAACAGCCTTCTCCACCCAATGCCCAGAGTAGACACTCAGTAACCATCTGCAGGATTAAAAAGACAAGGACACAGCCTCAGCCCTTGGGAACGCTGGGGAAGAGGGCAGTGAAATAGTTCTCGAAGGGCGCCCGAGGAGGGGGGACCGGGGGGCCGCTGACACGCCGAGAGCACCCGTCACTCCCACCCCAAGCCAGATCGCGGTGCACAAGCCACGCACCGCCGGGTTCTCGCTCTCCCAGGGCAGCACCATCTCCTCCCAGCCCCCTAGGTGGAGGGGCGGGGCAGGATTGGGGGTTGGGGGGAGAAAGGCTTAATTTCTTGTTTTCCCCTGGGGTGGGGGGCGGTGACTAGCCCAACTTCTTTTCGGCCGCCCCGTGGGAAAAGCAGGCCGAATCTTAGGGATAGGCTGGAAACAAATTCCCTGAAAATTATTAAATGGGCGAGGGTGGCGACCAGCAGCTGGAAGACTCAAACCTGGCGCAGACTAAACAATCACACAAGCACAGGCTCTGCAAAGCTGCAGGGGCTCCCCGCCTCCCCTCGGTGCAGCCCCGAGAATGCACTTTGCAGCGAGCAGCACTGCCATGCGCGCGCACACATACAAATGCACACCCGAAACTCTTGTGAAATGTCTGGGGGTCACGAATGCGGGCCGCCCCTTCGTCGGAGAGACACCTCATTCGCGTGGCCCCCGCCTGGAGCCGGCCGTAACTCGGTGACAAGCCCGAGGCGACGGCGGTCACGGCCCCTTGCGGAAAGGGGGAGGGGGCGCCCCAGCCGCGTCCCTTGTACACATCCATCCCAAACCGCAAAGCCCCCCAAATGCGCCCTCACCTTCCTCGGCGGCGGCTGCATGATGCTGAAGGGACATCAATCCTCCCCGACGGCGGCGTCAGCTAGGAGGAGATGGGGGGCCGTGAGGAGGGGAGGCCCGGCAAGCGTGTGTGTGTAAGGAGTCTGAGAACCAGGACTCGCCCAGCAGGGATCAAGGCAAGGCCGGCAGGCGGCTGGAGGACCCGAGTCGGACTGCGAGTGTGAAGAGAAGGAGGAGGAGCGCCGGGAAGGCCTGGGGCTCCGGCGGCCCGGGGGGTGTGTGAGGAAAGGAGGCGGAGACCGCGAGGGGGCGGGGGCCCAGGAACTGGGGCGCAGGGTCTCCTAGCTCGCCGAGCGGCTCTCGAGCAGCAGCCTCGTCCCGCTCCCCCGCCGCCGGCGCCGCAGCTCCTCGCAGTCGCGGCCTCTCCCGCCCGCACTCAAGCAGCCCAGCCCTCGCTGGGCCCAACGCCCCCGCCCGGCCCGGGAAGGTAGAAGGCGGTGCCGCGCTCTTGGCTTCGGCTCCTCCAGTCTGGCCGCGGGAATTTCCGGCCCCACCGTGTGGCGCAGCGCCCCGCTCCGGCGGCAGAGGGGACAACTCAGTCCTGAGAGGGGTTCCAGGGGCCGGGCCACGCTGTAGGGGAGGGAGCGCGGCCGCGGCGCGGGGCTTCGGATCTCGGCGGGGGACGTGGGGGAACTAACGGATCGGTCGGCAAATAGGAGGGGTAGAAACGCTAGTGGAGCACGAAAATCCCCCCGTTGTCTCGGAGAGTGGCACGTTCCAAACGCCTCCTGTCCTCCCTCCCCCACACTGAGAGCTAGCCGGGGGCTTCACGCGCGCTTTCCCGCCAGCCAACCGGGCGCGCGCCTCCGATCGGGGCCGCGCATGTGGGCGGGAGAGGGCCCTGCGCCGACGCACGCGCACAAGCCGCCCCCGCCTCCCGCCGGCTTTTGGTCTCTAGTGCTTCTGTGTGTGTCTGTGTGTGTAAGGGGACAACACTCAGAGTGAAGTTTTTACACTGGCGCGGAAGGTAGCGTGTCTGTGGCAGTAGGAGAGTTCCACTTCTTTTCGGTCTTCCAACACCCCTCTCTGGAGAGCGAATGCGCTGGCCAGATAGGCAAGTGTGGGGGCGCGAGCAACGACAAGTTCTTTCTCAGCCCGCCGCAGGTGCCTGACCGCTGTGGGGGCGGGGCAGGAGGCTGTCTAGTTGCCTCGCAAAGAAGAAAACGGCTCTGCTACAGGGCATTCACGTCTAAGAGCACAGACTCTGTGCTGGAAGGGAACCGTGAGGTCCTTAAGGCCAGGATCCCCAATTCACAGATGGGGGAGCTAGTGCCCATGGGAGAGAGTTTTCACACAGCAAGACTAGACTCTGGGTCACGAAGGGTTCTATGGGTCATAAAATAAAAATATGCAGATGATAACCATGTGGAAAAGTAGAAGAGGCAGCAGGAGCAACAGAGGAAGCTCTTATCTAGGAGTCAGGACCTCTGGATGTCAGTCCACTCCGTCTGTCTCTGGCTGAGTGAGCTCTGCCTTCCTCTGACATTGAGGCTTTTCATCCGGGCAGCCCCCTCCACCCACATGCCTGCCCTGTCCAGAGCATCTTGGGGTAGGGGTATCAGCCTCCCCTGGGGTCCTTAGAAGAAAATATACCTCTTCCAGAGCTACATGGATGTGCAGAGGGTGAACATAGATCGCCCACGGTTTTATCAGACGTTGGGGTCACAGACACCTGTTTTCAGAAGTGCAGTCAGGCAAAAGAGGAAAGTGACTGAGGCCTGGAGAGACCCAAGTATATTACCAGAGGCCGCAAGTGGCCAGAAATTGGGAAGATGGCACTTGAATCCAGGTTGTTCACCTTGAATTACCTAGATTATTGTACAGGAAGGGGATAGAATCAGAGGAACTAGATCCGGCTTGTTTTTTCTAGTTTCCTTGAGGCTATTCAAAAGTCAGCCCTTCACCAGAGTCCTCAGTCACTATCAGGGAAGGCCTGGGGCAGTGCAACAGGTGGGCGGTGGCCCTGCTCCCTGACAGCTGTGGGACTGCAGAGCTAGGCCTGGAGGTAGCCAGCTCCAGCACCAATTCATTGTGAGGCCTTGCGCTAATCAGTTTCACTGCTTTCAGCCTTCATTTTCTCACTTGTAAAATGGGGATATAATGCCAGCCCTGCAGGCTTGTTGTATTAAATAGAAATTCTTCTATCACAGGGCCTGGTACATGGTCACTGCTCAACAAATGCTTAGGGATTCATCATTCATTCAAAAAATACTTGCTAAGATCCTGCTTTGTGCCAAGCATTGTGCCAGACACTGGGGATACAAAAGTTAGCAAGACAGAATCCACCTCAGCCTTCAGCAAGGCTGAGTTCCACACCAGTCATGAATGATACTAGGCTAGTGGGGTAGGGGTAACAGTGCTTGCCTAGATGCAGTGTCATGCCATGGAAGGTGCTCAACAAAGATTTGCTGGATCTTAGTCCTGAGTGCAAATAGTCTGGCCCAGAGATGAGCCGCCCTTCATCTCACTTTCCGAGGGGAGGACTAGCAGCATAAAATTGCTAGATGTGGGGAGATTTGGGATCCAGCTTCTACCATTAATAAACTGGGCCTTCTCTGGGCCTTGGCCCCAACTATGGAATAAAGGAAGTGGATGAGCCTGGAGCTGAGTAGGCTCTTTGCAGATGAAGTACAACCCTGGGGCTCTATTTTGTGGGTTTAGGAGGGCATCCTCCACCTGATTTGCCATTATTCTAAAACCAGGAACAGCATAGACTTTCTGGGATGACTTCCTTTGGCGATATGATAAAAAGCTAAGGGGCAACACAGGATGACCTCCTAACTGCTTTTTCAAAAATATGTTTGTTGGTTTGTTGTAAATGTGTTTAACATTTACTAAGTGTCTTTCCCAAACTCCAAACTTTCATATTACTTCTCTGAGCTAATCTTTGTTATAATCCATGAGACTGTTACTTTATTCATTTTACATACGAGGAACTGGGCACTCAGTAGAAGATAAGCGACTTGCCCTGAAGTGATGGATTTGTGACCAGAATCCAGTCCTCCCATTTGCCTCTTGTTCCAAGGAATTGAGAGTTCACCCAGGAAAAAAGCAGACTCAGGAGAATATAATCCATATATTCCAAACTCGATGGGGAAAGGGATTTCTAGGATTTATGTAAGCCTGACTTAAAATGTACGCCTTTGAACCAGGCTAGGAACTTCCAGAGCCTTGCTCCTGCAGCGCAGATAAGCACTGTGTTACCAAATGTAAGATCTCTTGAGATTCTTTGAGGGTAATGCCGCAGAGCTGTCTTGTGGCCACATAGCAGTGTGCATTATGGCCCCAGAAACAGAACTGGGGCAGGTCTCAGCTGCATCTAAGGAAGAAGGTTTTCCAGGCAGAGCTGCCTCTAGAGGAGGTGAGCTTCCCCATCCCTGGGGAAGTGCAAGTAGCTGTTGGCCCCTTTCTACCAAGGAGGCCATAGATGGGATTCTCACCCTGGGAAGGAATTAATAAGAGCTACCATTTATTTTGCCCCTTCTTTGTGTCAGACACTGAAGCAGGCATGTTATTTACATTATTTCTAACCTTTACAACTTCTCATGGTACATATCATCCCATTTCACAGATTCCACAGACTGAGGATCAGAAACAAAATGACCAGCCCAAAGTCACACAGCTAGGACAGGAGAGCCAGGCCTGGCCCCGATTCCCTCTGGCTCTGAAGCTATGCTCTTCCTCTAGGGTACATGCTGCTGAACAATCTCCCAGAGGAATGTGATTCTAAATATAAGTGAGAGCCAGAATTAAAAGCTGGCTTAGAGCAGGCATATGAGTAGGCACTGGAAGATGAGCTGTTCCAATATTGCACAGGGCTCCCAGGAGAAACCCCAGGGATATAAAGTGTGCAGCAGCCCTTGAGCATGACTGGAATGTAAACAGCACCCCACCATGGTTCAGAGTGGCCACCCAGGACAGACTGGCACTCCCTCCAAGGCTCTAGAGAAGGTGACCACCATCCCATATGGCCATACTGCACCAGGTCACCTCCCACCCTCCCTCTAGCTAGGGTTCACAGCCCTCTTCCTTTCCTTCTCTATTGTTACCCCCCACTCACATTAGCACAGGCTGCTCAGGAATACCTCTTTGCCCATCCAGAGGCTAGCTCTTCCCTGTTTGAGCCCCACTGCGGCTACCTGGCTATGCTGCCGCAAATAATGTGGTCTGTGGACTCCACCCCCATTCACCTTCCTACCACCCTAGCCCCTTTTCTCCCTGTACTGCCACTCCCTCGCCCCCTTCTCACCCCCACACAACAGCTTTTGCTCCTGCTTGAGCTACTCCCCTTAACACAGCCATCTAGTAAACCTGGTATAGGAGCAGCTCTCAAGATAAAGCATCATAGTCCACTCAAATGAAGCTTCAAGATCAGTGACCAGCAGAAGAGGACAGTGGCTCTCCCTAGGACACAAAGTGAGTTTGTGGCAGAACTAGACCTTGGATTCTATCCAGCAACACTCAACAAGTCCCTTCTTCTGGGCTCAGTCATGAGCCTGTCTCTGGAATGAGACCCAGACCCTGCACTTCAGGAACTCCCAATCTCAACACATGGAAATAACCATGAGTCCAGAACACACAGGGTCAGAAGAGTCATAGGGGCCCAGATTCCACCAGGTGGTAGCAGGGGCCTAAGGCTAGAGATGGGTCTCTCTGAGAGGCGGGTACCAGGACAGGGAATTATCTGAGCAGCCAGTGCCAGGGAGTGTTACCGCTTGGGTGGGGATGAGGGACAGTCAGTCCCAGGGCTATAGTTGGAGCTGCCAGTCACATGGGTTTGATATCAGGAAGCAGGAAACCAAGGTCTTTGCCAGACACTTGCTGAATGTGACCTTTTTGGCACAGCTATGTAATCAGTAAAGAACTAAGGAACTACGTAAGCTAGTGGCTGACTATCTTAGGACACATCAGGGAAGGTTGAGTGACTGCCTATGTGGGACACCAACAAGGGCCTTCCCACTGGGAGCTGCACTGTGATCAGAGCTGCAAAACTTGGACTGATGGATAAAACAGTCAGGTTTAGGAGGAGGATTGACAGCACAGGGACTTGGGGTCAGGTAAACCTGGGTTAGATGTTTGGTTCCTCTTCTGCCTAGCTTTGGGTTGTTGACCAGCTTCTGAAATCTCTTTTCAACTGAGTTTCCTTGTCCTTAAGAGGTGAATGATGACTTTCTGCAGGGTTGTGGTGGGAACTAAATGGGAATGTTTACATAAAATGCCTGCAACCATGCTGGCCCCCAATGTGAGCTTCCTTTGTGTGTGCATGTGTTTTCCGTCAGTTTCCCTTCATTTTGTTCTAGTTTTGTTTGTAAATGTAAAAAACAAAACACAAAAAGAGGAATTCCCACGGGAGGGTGTTGAGCCCAACTCCAGTCCCAGTTTTGCCCCTGACTCATTGCAAAAACCAGGGAAGTCCCAGTCTTCCTTCCACCTTTGTTTCCTCATCTGGAACACAGGGACTTCCACCAGGGGGTTTCTTCAAAGCCCAGCCTGAAGGCTTGAGATGCTACTGCTGGGGAGGAGGGGGGGGGGATGGGGGTAGGCAGGGACCAGGGGAAGGAGATGGGAGCTGTAGGGGAGGGACAGCAGCATGAGGAGGCATCAGTTCTTTAATCCCTGTGCCCAGCCTGTGAACTGAGCAGGCCCCACTCAGCTTGGGAAGCCTGCCGCCTATTTTCCCACAGCCTGCCCAGTTACTGCCAAAACAAAACACACTTCTCTGCTCCCTGCTGGAGGGCAGTGGGCCAAAATGAGTGTCCTGGGGCTGGCAGATGCCCTGGCATCCTGCCTCTCCTCCTTGGGCACCCGCCCTTCCCCTGTCTGCAATACATCCACACACCCCTGGCCTGTGGCCTGTGGCCTGGGCGAGCTGAGCACTGCCCTCAGCCAAAACTGGGCCAGGCTGTGGAGAGGAGCTTCCCCAGGACCTGTCCTCCCCGCTCTCATTTTCAGGGCTCCTAAATGGACACTCCAACACCTAAACCTGCCTGTCTTTCCAGTCCAGCCGTGGCCCTGAAATGTGATCTAATTCTCACCATGCTTCTGTGGGCAGAGCACGTGGCATCAGAAGCCAGGAACTGCTGTCAGTCGCTACGGGAGGGAATTCCCTGGCTCAGGAAAGCTCTTCCAGAGGAAGGGAGCAGGTGGTGCGTCTCCCCAAAGAGACAGACACCGCCAACGCTGTAGGCAGAGCCAATCCTGGGGTAAGAAGCATCACATCCACCACCCCCGCCTTCTCTCTGAGGCTTGTCTACACTAGGCACTGTAATAATAATAGCTTATATTTTATAGTAGTTACTATGTGTCAGCATTCACATAAATTATTTAATTCTCATAACAACTTTGAAGTATGTACCATTATTAGCCCCATTTTACCCTAAGGTTATACAGCCAGTAAGTGGCAGCCTGAGATTTCTACCCAATTAATCAGGCCCAGGGTCTCCACTGTTAACTGCTATGCCAATCTGTCACTAGAAGATGGTATCCCCCACCCCAACACCCAAGTCCAAACTCATAATGGGGTAAAATTTTGCCCTGGTGTCCACAATCCTAGCATTTATCCAGACTCACCTAAAGCTAGAGAATCACCTAGGGCTGCTTGTTTAAAACACAGGGCCCTCCTCTGAGGATTCAGTAAGTTTGGTGGGAAGAGAAGCAGTGCCTGACATGTGGAAATTGCCAAAGGGAAAAAAAAAAAGGATTTGTCAGACGAATGGATTCCCTGCCTTCTGAGTCTCCATTCATCTCTAAAATGGGGTTTCAGTTCCCCACCCTGCCCCATTTCTAAGTGCTGCTGTGTGTTGAGCCTGTGTATCTGTACCAGCTTTGCTTGGCTGTGAGGAGTTGTTTACAAGCACACCCACTAGCTCCTAATAATAGCGTAATAACAATAGCTAACATTTCTTGCATGCTTATGGAGTGCCAGGCACAGCTCTGACGGCTTTGGCTGTATTAACCCATTGACTCTCACAGTACCCCATCATCTTGACTTTAAGGATGGAGAAACTGAGGCTTGGAGAGGATAAGTGATTGCACAATTAGTAAGAAGCAGGATTTGAACCCCGTACTCCAGTGTCCAGAGGTTAACTACTCTGTCATAGTTTCTGGACTCTCCCAGCCCCTCCCCTGGGGAGCTGGGCTGCCACAGTTGAGCAAATGGTTACTGCACCTATCGTGTTCAGGAAGGGGAGAATGGAAAATTAAACTAACAAAGACAAGATTTAGAATTCCCTCACTATTGTTTGAGCCTGAATAAGAAATTCCAAAACACAGACTCAAAGGGCCATAGTTGTTCCACATGGGGAAGCTTGGCTCTGTCTGAACTAGGGGACCCCAGGAGGCTGCTCTAGAAGTGGGCCTTGAGGCATAAGAGGTAGACATTCCCAGGAGAGCAAACAACGCAGGCTTGATGGGCTGAGCCATGTTTGGGGACAGTCTGAATATCCCAAAAAATGAGCCTGCAAAGGCGGACTGCAGTCTTAGGTGTCTCACTTGGATATTTGCTCTAAATTTTGAAAAGCGTCTTCCTTTATGATGTTTATCACGTTCTGTAATAGGCATGCGTATTGCTCATCTCACCCATGTTATCAATGCTTCCATCCCCACAGGTCACTGGAGACCTTCTTTATTACTGTATCCCCAGCACCTTTGACAAGGCACACTGGATGGATGGATTTGAAGGCCTGAAGTCCCAAAGTGTGGGCAGCCGGGTCACAGAACAGAAGTCTCAGGACTGCACCCTAAGAAAGGGTGTGCCCAAGGGCTGTACAGGCCTGTCTTCTGTTCATGTTCTGCCCTCTGTCCTTACACACTGTACTGGGCCTGGGACCTCACTGCTGCTCCTCCCAGGTGGAAGTTTGTGAATGTGTTGACCATAAAGAGAGGATGGGCAGGTCTGAAAGACAAGGCACCTTGGGCTAGGTCCCAATAACTCCATTGCCTTTCTTTCCTGCCCACTGGGCACTCGGCATGGGGGCGTGGTTAAGAGCTTGATCAAGTTTTAAGTAATATTGACCACTTTGAATTTTGGCTCTGTTACTTTCTAGCTATGTGGCCTTAACAGCACCATCTGGTTACTGCACACCTCTCCACCATCATCTCACATGGGTCCTGTGGCCCTGGGCCCAGCTCTCACCCTCTCTGGGCCTCAGGCACTGTGGAAGTTGATATGGTTACCCTTCAGGTCCCCATGACTCTATCATTCTCTAGTTCTATAACAATCAAGACCAGACAGTGCTTTCTAAATGGAAACAAAGTGAATGTAAAGTTGAAGTTTGGTCTTTTCCCTCTGGGGCAGCAGAAAAAGCTTCTCCAACCCAGCACTGATCACAAAGAAATGACTGGGTCAAGGCCAGAGGCATCCTCCAGATATTATATCTGGGTGACAATTTCTCAGACATATCTGGAGATAGTTAATCTCTATTTTCAACCCCTACCCAGACCCTTGGCCCTACACTGTGCCCTAGGAGGCTGGAAACTTTGGGCCGCATCACCAGGCCCTCTTGCCAACTGGGTTCCACTTGAGTTTGGACAATGAGAAGCAACAGGAAACTGGAGGATGAGAGAAAAGGGAGATCGGGCAATTTCTCCCTCTACTCTCTCCCTGCTTTGATGCCTTCCTCACTCTCTCCTTGAACCCATTCTTGCCAGGCAACCCTACTTCTCACTGGGCTCCTGTCCCACCTTCAGCCCTGGTCCCTGGGTGGGTGCCCTGCCCTCCTGTTTGTTCCCTTCACTGCCGATCCTTCAATAAGCCTCTTCACTTGAACCTGAGAGGTGAATTGCTTCCCACTGGCCTGCTGACGAACATAGTACCCTCCACCTGAATCTGCCTATTTGGCTCAATTAGTTCAACACATTTCCCAGAACAAAGATCCAACCAGCCTAGCCCATGAACAGCCCTCCCATGTTCCTACTCTAGAAAAGGCGTGTGCAACCTGGCTTCTTTGGGAGCCCCAGAGTCTGATTCTGACTTCTTGTCACTCCAAGAGAACTCCTATGGGCAAAATCTGATGAGACGGAGACACCTGCGGCAAGGTAACATTGACTGGCATGGTGAACCAAGACCACAGAACAAAACATGCCTCAAGACAGAGCATGGTCGCACCCCAGCTTCAGCAAGGTGGGTAATAGGGTCATGGGAAGCCAGGAACATGCACCTCTCAGGACAGGCTTCCTGGAGGGCGGGACAGGGCCTGGTAAGGAACTATAGGGTACTGGAAAGGCAGGGAAAAGAGAAGGGAAAAGTTTAGCTTGGGAGGCCGTTGAACAAAGGCTTGGCAGGAGGAAATGGGCTCTCTGAGGGCAGGCATGAGGGGCAGGGACTTGGTGGGGCACACAGTGTTTCGCGGCAGACTGTCTTTTGGCCTCCCTCAGGACATAGCCTCTCACCCTCCCCTAGCCGGGATCAGGGCTCCCACATTCCCTCACAAGGTATCCCACCTTTCCCCAGGTTGGGCTCCCTGTCCGCCCAATGGTTTCACTTCCCTTGCTAACTGCACCTGCCCAGACCACAGCCAAAGTAGAGCCCAGGTTTCAGTTCTCATTTCCTCCACACCTCTGTAGACTCCTAAAAAGTTTCAATTTCTCAACAGGGGTTGGGCCTAATGTTGACTATAGTTACCCTCAATTGTTTGTCACCACCTCTCCCCCAACCCAGCTCCTCGGCCCTCCTAGCAACAGGAGCAAGGCTGCTGATACGCTATTTTGACTATGCACTCCTCTGCTCCAGACCCTTCTATGGCTTCCCCTGCACTACTAAGCCCCACATTCTTAACATGAAACCGCAGGACTCCTGTCAGCCTATCTGACCTCATCAGCTTCACCACTTTAGACATGCTTTGTTCCCAACACAACATATATACACATTTTTCCAGAATTCATCGAGTTCTTTTAGCAATTTCATACTTCTGAATATGCTGTTCCCTCTGTTTTCTGCATTTCCACCTTTCCTCTGCCTGATAAACTCAAAAACTCAAATTTACTCTTCAAGCTGCCCCCCCACTCCCCGTCCTGCTCAAAAACCCTGCTTCCTCCTGCCATCAGGTCAAAATTAATGCTCCTGTTCTGGACAGCCTTGTTCAGATCTCAATGACAACATTAAGCTCTGTCTGACCAGACTTCTATTTAGTTATGTCTTTCTGAACTCCCCTTCCTTTCGAGTCTGGCCCAGCTGGACTGCTTTTTTGCTATGTGACCTTGGGCAAGTCAATTAGCCTCATCTGGAGCTCTCCCCGAGCTCCCAGGCTGGGTTAGGTGCTCTCTGTTGAGAGTTTTTCAGCACCTGTATGTACATTGATAATCATGATTTATCCCATGATTCTGTAACTATTCCCCCACCAGACTATGAGTCCCTTGCTGGTAAGGTAACAGGCCAGATTTCCTTCTCTTTATTCCCAATGCCATCCCAGAAATACTTAGGGCACAGCAAATTTAATCCCAATTCCATGTTTGCAAGTACAGGAACTGAGCCCAAAGAGGCACAGAGATTTACCCAAGGACATGAACCAGCTTCAGGGCTTTGTCCTCTGCCCTCCCCCAAGTCCCTGGGCCGGCCTACCCTACATGGACCTCCCCTGGCCTGTGGCCAAACGCTGGAGCAGAAAACGGGTCTGCACAAGGCCTCACCTGTTGCTGTCCCATGGGC
The DNA here is from genome assembly GCA_004023965.1 of Spilogale gracilis. Lineage (NCBI taxonomy): Eukaryota > Metazoa > Chordata > Mammalia > Carnivora > Mephitidae > Spilogale > Spilogale gracilis. Next base: position 23,714 of record PITA01017355.1, on the reverse strand, counting down.
TTTTGAGGTAGAAGCTGCCAGATGCTCGGTTTTACTTCCCTCCTGGCCGCAGAGCTCTGAGAGCAACTGTCAGACCTCAGGCACTTCCGCTCTACACACAGCCAGGCTTCCTTTTCGCCCCTTCCGTAGGCAGCAAGCATACCAAGGGCCACTGCCTCCATGTCAGCTCCTGGGGAGTTCTGTTTCTCCTTAGGGGCACAGCCCAGACAGCAGACTTCCCCTAAGGACAGTCTCTACCCTTGGGAGTTTGTGGCAGGAAAAACCTCATTGCCCAAAAGCCCAGAAGACTGGAGACTGGACCTTGATGAAACTTCCTATGACCTGTATAGTTGGGGAGCGAAAGGCCTCATGTGAGGAAACTTCTACAGAATCATAAACTCTCAGAACCCTTGATGGAAGCTGTTCGTTTATGCAGAAAGGGAGACTGAGGCCCAAAAAGGGATTTTCCTAGAGCAGAAAGCCAGTGATCTACCCAGAAGCATTTATTTGACCCTGAACTAAACGATGCCAATCTGTGTCACTCGTAAGTACTTTTGCCAGTGTAACACTGCTTTGCTTTTCTCTCTCCCTCTACTGGCCTGTCAGGTGCTTCTCTCCCAGTGTCTGCCTGCAACAGCAACTTCTCACCCACAGCAAGGCTGCCAATGAAACTTTAAATTGCTTACAAGAAGATCACCAATGGAGTAACACTAATGTGTAAAATGTGAGTAAATGGGCTCAGACCAAGTGCCTGAGGAACATTTGTGGGATACCCAAGGGCCTTTTATTACTTAAAGTTTGGTTTCTGTGGCTTTTCTTCAACAGAGAGAAAAGCCCAGGGACAAAGACGGAGCTTGGGAATATATATTCACTGTTCTTTGTCAGACCTTCTCCCCAGCTCACACTTAATCCACATGTGCTTGAAGGGTGCTTTTGGAGGGAATACGATAGCTTGCCCTTCTGCTTCTCTCCTTTTGGTAAGGTAAATCATCCCGAAGGCTAGGAGGGGCATAAAAGATCAAGGAGTTCAACCTGGAGTCCAATTCAGAAATCATTTCTTCAGTGTTTGTTATATGAAGATCCAACTGGATCTCATCTTCGAGGAACTCACCACCTGAAGCTAGAGACAGACATGTAAAGAGTCATATGCCCAGGCGAGACAATGACCAGTTTCTCCAGGAAGGAGAAGTCTTCTCAGGATCTTGAAGGATGAACTCATCAGAGAAGGAAGGGAAGGGCTCCAAGGAGCTCCCTATATTCCTACCACCAGAGGCTGCCACCAAGAAGCCCCTCCTTGATCAGACTCCCTGACTTCCACACAACCTTTTGCCTTTTTCCCTTATTTATTCAATTTGTTGCTCAACCCACTTATCATACACTTCATCTGTGAAGATGCTATGCTGGGCCCTGCGTACCCCTGTCCTCGAGGGGCCCCCAGCAAAAAGAGACAATGACCACACCGTGTGGACAGGAGGCATGGGGGTAAGGACAGAACTGGAGAGCTAGTCAAGTCATCTGAGCTATTCTGGGAGGTCAGGAAAGACTTTCTGTGGAAAGAGATTTATGACCCAAAATCTGAGATAGGGAACCTCCTTTGACCCTCCTGACATTTCTCTAAGGTAGGTCTTATTGTCTTTGTCGTAAAGGTGATAAAATTGAGGCCCTGAAAGTGCCAGTGCCGCACCCAAGATCATATGGTTAGTAAGTGGGGGGGGAGGGTATGGGGTATGTTCACCCCTGGACACCTGGCAGCAGAGTCAGAGGGCGGCTGCACTGGAAGGACTGGGCCTAGAAGAATGGGACCAGAGGGAGGATATTCAGAGGCATGGAGGGAGGAGCAGAAGCTGAGAGCCCAGAGCTGGGTGGAACCAGCAGGACATGCCACCTTCCCCACATACAGTGGAGCAGAGGAGGGGTAGGAATTCCCAGCAGGCTATCAGGTCATGGCTTCAGAACAGCAGAGCTGGCTCAGTCCTTGCACACTACCTCATTCGTCCCCCATGAAACTGAGGATCAACCAGAGCAATTGATGAAGACATACAGTATCACAGTGGCTGGCCCCAGACGAGAACCCTAGGTCTGTCCCCCAGCCCGAGTCTCCTTGCACAGCCCTGGCTGCATCATTAATCCAATCTACATTTACTTAAGTGTGCTCTGGATTAGACCCTCTTCTAGGGACCATAGAGACGACAGGCTCCTCCCCACCACTGCTGTTGGGGGACGCTTACAAGAGTTTAACTGGAGTGGGGAAATCAGATCCAGTTTACACACTACAGGCAGCATATGAGAAGTGGAGTGACAGCAGAGGTAAATAGAGTGCTGGGGAGTGAGGTGGAGAGGACATTCATATCTGAGTGTCCTGGGCAAGTCTTTGGGGCTCAGTTCTCCCATCTGTTCCAAGAAGGGACTGTCGTCAACAGCGTCTGAGATCTCTCTGTTCCAGGAGTCCGGCCTCTCCCCGCGCCTGCCTTGCAGGGGTTGGGAGGTAGGCTGGGCAGTGGGAACAGAGGAAGTGGCTTGAGCTGCTTGACCCATTACCAGCAGAGAAATCACAGACTCAGCTCTCAGACATCTGGGAGGCGTTGGGCAGCTGGAGTATTTTTAGAAGGCCAGAGGCAGACATGCCCGGAATCCTGGGAGTTGCTGAGCCAAAGAAGCTGGGAGGCCAGCAGAGGGTGAACCAGAAAAGGTGGCCTCTGTGCTGGTTCTTACTTCATCAAGGCCCACCGGCCTTTCCTGCCGCTAGAGGCCGGTGCTCAGGCCTACTGCACAAGCTCTGGTGTCCCTGACTTGGCATTGATCGCTGATCTGCTTCCTGATGGGTAGTCAGGTGTGGAGCCCTTACAGGGCCTCAAGGGAAGGATGTCTGTCTGTAGCATTCTGTCTACTTTAATTCCTTTGCTAGCCCTTTGAATGCTGTCTCTGGTCCAGCTGAGCTACTGGGCCCTGAGGATATGGAAAGCAAGCAAGCAACCCTGGAGGCTCTGTGCTCAGATTCCTTGGAGGGGCGGGGGTGGGGAAGGGACAGGGCACAGACAGTAATGACAGCCTGAGATCCCTTTGGCAGAGGAGGACAAATGGGCCTGGGGGAGCTTGGAGGAGGCCTCTTGGTTTCCCAGGGCCGCCATAAGGACCAGATGATTATCTGTGGACAAAAATGTAAGCTGCAAGCTAGTGGGCAAGCTCTGGGTTATAACGAAAGGGTGATTATCTGTCTTTTCTAGAGCCATAGATTTTCTCTTGCATTATTTCTGAAAGATTATGTCTCAGAATTGGAGTAAAGGGTAGCTGCTCTTTTCAGCTCTGGACCTATCAACTCCCAGAAAATCTGTTCGGTTTATGTGGGCAGCTGTAACAAATGGACGCTCCCGCCCCCTCTCCACCATCCCATCCCCATGAATCCCTCCTGGCAAGTCCACTCCATTGTATTATAGATGAAGACCCAAGAGGCCCAGAAAGGGGCATGTTCAACTCAGGATCCCTCAGGAAGGACTCTGACCTCTGTCTGGAACCTGAAGATTTCCACATAGTCAAAACCACAGGAAAGATACTCCCAAGCCTGGTCACAGGTCAAGGACCAGGGTGTGGGGTGAGCAGAGGACAGGAGTGCAGCCCCATACTGCGTCCCATCAAAACTGACTCTGTAGCTTAGACCTGACTTGTTGCCATCCCCTCTCCAAGACCATCTGTCCTTCCAGCCCAGCAATTCCTCAAACCAGGCTCCTCAGTTTCTTGAGGGTTTCTAGCTTTAGTCTCGAGTGGCTACAAATATTCTACCTGAATTTTTAAATGTAATGCCTTCACTTAAATGATAATCTAAACAAATTAGTATGAGAATATTCTAGCTTAGTGGGAATGCAGAGCATCTAATAAAAGAAGCAGCTCTAAGTGTCAGTGTAGGTGTCTGGGTTTACCAACAAGCTCATGCCAGAGAATCTCCTAAAGCAACCACATTTAATTTCAGTGTCTCAAGCTAACCTATCAAGTCAGAGACTCATTACTCTACAAAAATGCTTCCTTTTTAAAAAATTTTTATTTATTTATCCATGAGAGACAGAGAAAGAGAAATAGAGAAGGCAGAGAGAGAAGCTGAGCAGGGAGCCCAATGCAGGGGAAAGGGGGGAGCCTCAATCCCAGGACCCTGGGATCACCATCTGAGCTGAAGGCAGACGCTTAACCAACTGAGCCACCCAGGCGCCCCTAAAATGCTTATTTCTTTCCCATAAGATCCTGGACAGAGAAAGAAGGCTCTCAGTTTGGGGTCAGAAGGCCTGGGTTCTAATTTTGTCTCTTTTCCCAGCCCACTGAATAGCCTTGGACAACTCTTTACCTGGGTCAAGGTGTGGGTCTAGGTTTCTTCACTTGTAAAATGGTTAATTTGGGTTAGACACTCTCCATGACCTCATCTGGCTCTCAAGAGACAAGATTCCAAATAGATGAGCTACCTTCTTATCCCCACCCAGTCCCCAGCCCCTACTCCCCACCCACCATATACCATACCTGTCCCAGTGCTGCACTGGGCTGCTAGGGAAGAGACACAGGGTGAGAAGTGGAACCTCCAGAAAGGCCGGTATCAGGCAAAAATAAAGGATGCCACCCAAGGCAGCTTGGAGGTCATCAGGAAGAAGGCCACCAGGCCAAAGAGAGCTCTTATAACCAGACACATTGTCAGCTAAGACACAACCTGAAAGCCTGGAGGCTCCTCCCAGGGTGGTGGGATTCCATATCCTGGGCTCCTATAAGGTCACGGAGCTTAGCCCTCACTTGTGCGGGGTTTTCCTCCGAGGCTCCCCAACAGGCCATATCCCATCCCACCCCACCCATCCCTCCACTGAGGGACCTGAGCCACCATCTCATCTACCCACCCCCTTACCTGGCTCACACTGGGGCCTCAAGACACAGAGGCCCCCAAGCAGTGCTGAACTTACTTTCTTTGACCCGGACCACCTTTCTGTATCTCCTATCCCTTGGACTTGTCCAAGTCCCATAGATTGCCTAGACTTCAAATTAGGAATCCCCTCTTCAGGAAACCCTCCCAGATCCCCCACCCCAGGCAGGGTCAGGAGGCTCTTCATCCCTCACCCTATGGTCTGTATTAACCTCTCTCTCAGCTGCTGATCTACTGTAAATCTCTTTTCTGTCCATCTCTCCCTCCAGACTCCCCCATGCCTGTGTTAATTCAGACATTGTGGAGATGGCATTCTCTTGCAGCTAAGAGATTTTTAATTGAACAGAACTTTTCAGAAATTAGCTCTATGTTGGGCCCTGCTCTGTGAGGAGCTGTGCTGGAGGTTAACTCTGGCCCTTAGGCCTTTTTCATCAGAGTAGTTCTAGTATATATTTGCTATTTGCCCCCCAGGGTGGGGAGTTTGCTCCCCAGGGCGGGGAGTGGGGATCTATTAAACCTCTCTGCCTTGCTGGGGAAAGGTCTGAAGCTCTGTCCCTTGGCCAGGGAATTTTAGGCCTGGTAGAGCAGCTGGAATAGGAAGATGTGCCTATAGGCCCCCTGACATGGATCCCAGGCAGGCATGTCCTCTAAACCAGTGCTCACCAGAGACTTGGCGGGATTTTGACAATTTGAGGACTAGACAAATGAATCTGGGCACTCTGTAGTCTTGACCCATCAATTTATTCTGTCTTATCATCTTTTATCTGAGGGGTCTCCTGGGGCACAGACTAGAGGTGTGGGTGGGAGCACTGTCAGATGGGAGGGGAGAGCACGATAGGGTAAGGGAGGCCAAAGAAGGGAGTATAGGTAGGGAAATGCTTGGGAGTAGATGGAGCATGGCCACCAAACCTGGGTGGGAGTGGCTGCCCCTTCACCTGGCTGTGGGACCATCCCAACTTTCAGTAGCTTGATCCCCATCTAGATGCAGCTGAAGAGGCTTCAGAGCCCAGAGGTCATAGGTCATCACTTCCCAAAGAAATACTGCCAATCTCAAGGTGGTATGTTCTCAGCACCCCAGTCCAGGGGAAAGAGCACTGAGCAGTGAGTCAAGAAAGTATATGACTTTGGGCAGGTCATGCTTCCTCTGTGAGCTTCAGTTTTCCCATTTGTACCATAAAAAATGGACTCTGTAACCCTTCCAGTTAAGATAGTATATAGGCAGGAGGAAGTAGGAGGAATTGTCCCATAGTGCAGGGTGCATGTATCTCATCCCACTCATCTCCTAGCCACAGAGTAAGAAAAGGATATCTGTGCCCAAGTACAACTAATGGAACTGAGGGCACGGGCTGCTTTGACCCCCTCAGAAATCACACCTTTGGGCAAGGAGGGCCTTTGAATTGAAGTGAGGCTACCAAATTTTTGCTCTAGGCAAAGAAGAGAGGCTTGGATATGGTTTGTTTTTTGGTAAGATATAGAACAAAAATTTTACAATTGTGTACAATTTGCTGGTATTAAGTACAATCATGATGTTGTACAACCATCATGACTATATGTTTCCAGAAATTTTCCATCAACCCAAACAGAAACTCTGTACCCATCAAACTAACAATAATTTCCCATTCCCCATCCCCTCCCAGTCCCTGGTACCTTGTTATTCTACTTTCTGTCTCTATTAATTTGCCTATTCTTATAGTACTTCATGTAAGCAGAATCATCCTATATTTGCTCCTTTTTGCCTGGTATATTTCACTTAGCATAATGTCATCAAGGTTCATCAATGTAGTAGGTGTCAGAACTTCATTCCTTTTTAAGACTGAATAGTATTCCATTGCATGGATAGATCACAATTCGTTTATCCATCCATCTGTTGATAGACACTTGAGTTTTCATCTTTTGGCTCTTATGGATGTTGCTGCTATGAACACGGGTATACAAATATCTGTTTGAGGGATGCCTTGGTGGCTCAGTTGGTTGAGTGTCAGCCTCTGGCTCAGATCATGATCCCAGGCTCCTGGGATCAAGTCCCATCCTTCTTCTCCCCATTGTGCTCTCTATCTGTCTCTCTCTCAAAAAAGAAAAGAAAAGAAATATTTTTTTTTAAAGATTTTATTTATTTGACAGAGAGAAACACAGGCAGAGAGGGAACACAAGCAGGGGGAGTGAGAGAGGGAGAAGCAGGCCTCCCGCCAAGCAGGCAGCCCGATGTGGGGCTCGATCCCGGGTCTCCAGGATCATGACCTGAGCCGAAGGCAGTCGCTTAACCAACTGAGCCACCCAGGCGCCCCGAAAAGAAATATTTTTAAAAGATTTTATTTATTTACTTGACAGAGAGAGATCGCAAGTAGGCAGAGAGGCAGGCAGAGAGAGGAGGAAGCAGGCTCCCTGCTGAGCAGAGAGCCGATGTGGGCCCGGATCCCAGGACCCCGAGATCATGACCTGAGCCAAAGGCAGAGGCTTTAACCCACTGAGCCACCCAGGCGCCCAAGAAAAGAAATCTTAAAAAAAAAAACAAATATGAGTCTCAGCTTTCAGTTCTTTTGGGTATGTATCTAGAAGTAAAATTGCTGGCTCATATGATAATTCTGTGTTTAACTCTTTGAGGAACCACCACACTGTTTTTCACAGTGGCTGCACCATTTCCCACACCTGCCAGCAACGTGTGAGGGTTCCAGTTTCTCCCAGGGACACAGGCTGCAAATACTTGTTATTTTCCTTTTTATAATTTCATATAATAATTGCCACTCTGATGAGTATGGTGGTATCTCACTGTGGTTGGCCTGGAATTTTTTTTTTTTTTAACAGTTTTGGCTTGTAGAGCTCTTTCGTCAGAGAAGTTACCTGAAGGTCACATGTACATGGAGGTCTGGGAGAGGAGCTGGCGGTAGTTAACTGGCTGGAGAGGGACTGTGTGGAGGGTGCTCATGTGTGAGAGTCCTTTTTCTTAGTCCTTTCCTCCCTACGTAGCCCCACCCCAAAGTCCTTAAGGTCTTTATGAGGAACCTGGCGACACCGTGGAAAATGTCCCTGACTCATAGTCACTGAAGTCACTTCCCTCCTGGGGTGCTGACTGGAGGAGGCCAAGTGTAACAGGGGCAGGAAGCCTCTCCTTTTTTGTCCTTGGGCCAGGACTTTGCCGAGGAGGAGGCCCTCTCTGTGCTGGCCGTTACTTGAGTTTATCAGATGAGGCCCTGGCAAGACAAAATGAGACTCTGTGTGGCCTAAGGTTGCCTCTCCCAAGATCCAACAGGGACGCAGAGCCTGGGAGAAAGGAGCTTCTAGGGTACAAGATGGAAGCAGGCCTAGCCTCTGCTCTTGAGAGGTTCAAAGTTGGTCAACTCTCTCCCCAGACAAGCATCCCCAGTAAGCGTCACTTGTCAGTGAGAAAAGATTGTTGGGTCCCCAAGGGGAACTCCATGTGCAAAAGGAATCTTGGACGAGTGATGAGACTCAACTCCGCTGCTGAAGACCCAGTAGGCGCTTTGAGCCTTCCTCGTGGGGAACATTGCCTGAGCTCTGGAATGAGAATGAGAGCTGGGGCTTTGGAGTCCTGTATTCATGCCTGCGGGTGGAGCAGGGTTGGAGCTCAGCAGGAACCTGGGTTGAAATGAGCTAGCCAGGAGGGTTTTGAGCAGTCCTATGAAGCAGGAGAAAAGGCCCCAAGAGGGGCTGATTGGACTTCCTCTTGATAAGATCTTGAGAAAACTCAAGTAACTAATGGGGGGGAAATGTGAGCATAATTTGTACCCTAAGCTGGGGGAGTGACCAGACCAACTACATGTAGTTCTCAAGTTCTTGGCTTCTCCAGCTGCCAGAAGCAGGGCAGAGTGAGGGTCCCCAGACAAGTGTATTATCCCTCTCTGAACTCAGCTCAAGACAACCCTGGGGAATGGGAGGGAAAGTCTCAGAGCCTCTTTCCACACTTTGGTTCCCTGCAAGTCCTTCTCAGATACCCTTCAAGAGCTCCCTCTGGCTGTTCCCCATCCTGAGCATTCCACCAGGCCCCCTGCCTAGGTCTGTATTCCAGCATAGTATTCAAGTGCTCAGGTTAGTTTCTGTTCACACCTTCTATCAAAATATATCCAGCCTGTGCCTCATCCCTCTGAATCTCTCAGGGACACCAAACTCAGCTGATAGATGAAATTGACCTGAGAAGCTGATGGCAATAGCAGTTGGTTAGTCTAGCCAACAGAGCTTCCTAGACAACCCTTCCCCGATTCCAGTCACATTTTGCCAGGGATCATACTCCAAAACACAGCGATCTGAATAATGGGTTGTTGGAATATACTACCTCATTTCGCAGTTGTGCAAAGAATGTGTGATTCTATTGATGGAATTTTATGCACCTTGAAAGGATGTTTGGAAGATATTTGCTTGCCAGATAGGTGTCCCCTGCCAACCCAGAAGACAGTCATTTCTGCCTCCAGGTGAGGGGTCAAACAGGCCAAGCCCCAGGTGTGACCTTCAGTTGCCCTTCTTTGGCCAAGAAGATAAATTCACACCTCCCATGAGTCCTGAAGCAGGTTACACCAGTCACCATGGGCATGTGCCTGGGCAATCAAATTTGCCTAAGATGAAATCCTGATTACCAAAAGGGCTCTTTAGCCTACAGTATTTTCCATACCAAACACACAAATGGAAACATTTCTTCTTGACTACACTAAGAAGGAAAAGAAAGACAAGCAGGATAAAGTGCAAGACAAGAAAATAGAGTAGGAATCAAGGAACTGAATCCTACCAGCCATCAAACCTCCATTCAACCAGCCCGCTCATCCACACTTACATTTGCTAATTCAGTATTTCAAACAACCAGTCAATCTTCATTCAGCTAATCAAAGAATGAACAAGTCTTCAAAGCAAATATCTTTTATTTATTGGAGTAGTCGATTTCATTCATTCATTCAATCAATCACTTTCTTTAACAAATCAACCATGATCTAACCAAAAAAGTATTAAGTAGTCATTCAGTCTTCATTCACTCAACTATATATTCCAAATATCAAAGCTCAGGGCCGAAGAGACCTCAAAGTCCACCTAGTTCAGCCAATTCAATCTTTTAGGAATCCTTTCCACTGCAGTCTTGCCAGGTAGTCACCCAGGCTCTACTGAACACACCTCTAATAATGGAGTGCTCACTATCTTCAAAGGCTGCCTGGATTGTTGTGGGACAGCTTTGGCTGGGAGAAAATACGTCTGGAGCTCCCTTGTAATATTCATATCTGTTTCTGTGCTGCTTTTCAGGCCCCCCAGAACAACTCGGCTCCTGTCACTGCAGTGCATCAGCAGGTACAGATGAAGCTTAAGTCCTCTGGGCTCCCTCCTTCCCCCACCTGCCCTTTGTGGGAACTGTTCCCTCTTTGTCCCAGTCTCTCTCTTGTGGTCAGCTAGGGCTCACTTAATCAAGGGCTCTCTCCTGGTTCGGGAATTGGAATGGGAGGTCACATTCCAGGTGTGATAGGACAAACTCTGAGGTAAGGGGACAATCACCTCCAATCCTGAACAGACTAAACCCCAGAGTGTTTCTTTTCTTTCTTTTTTTTTTAAGATTTTATTTATTTAATATATAGAGACAGCGAAAGAGGGAACACAAGCTGGGTAGTGGGAGAGGGAGAAACAGGCCTCTCACCGAGCAGGGAGCCCAATATGGGGTTCGATCCCAAGACCCTGAGATTAGGGCCCCGAGCCAAAACACAACTGAGCCACCCAAGCGCCGCCCCCCAGAGTGTTTCTCATGCTTGCTCTTTTGCTGAAAGGATCTCGCCTCCCCTGTTGCACACCCCACTCCCATCTTCACTACAGCTGAGAACCCATGGTCCATGGACTTGCTAGAAGACCTCAGAGATGGCCCAAAGCTCTGCCCAGACAGGGGCAACAGGGATTCAGTGGGCCAGCCAGTCCTCCTCTGAGGGCTGAGGAGAGAGCTAAAGAATAGGAAGCAGGAGATGAGGCAGGAAGACAGAAAGAAGGAGGTAGGTGGATACTTGAGTCAATACAGGCCACGAGAAAGCAGAGGCTGAGGGAAAGAAATGATCCACTACACCAGTTAGGTCGTGGGAGCAAGTGGCAGAAACAAACTGACCAATTTCAAAAGAAAAATAACTTCTTACAAGGGACTTGTAGGTAACTTGCAGAAACTGGTTTCCAGTTACAGGGTGATTTAGTGGTGAGGTATACATTTGATTCTGAAGAATTACAGCATATGGCAGGAAAAGATAAGATATATGTTTCAGAAAAGTTAAAACTTCCCTTCCCCTGTGCCTTCCAAGAAGATACCTCCAGGCCGCTGGAAGGTTTTTGGTTTGCTAAGAACAAGATCTTGCTCGGAGTGGTGCTGGCCCTCCCTGTACATTATCACAGCCTCACATGGTGTCCAAGGAAGAGAAGCCCAGAGCTAATTGCGCCACAGAGAAGAGGGAGGTAGGAGAGGTGGGTGTAGGGGAGAACCTGGAGAAGAGAGAGGCCTGGGGTCGCCTTAAGGACCAAGAACTGGTGAGGGCTGTTGGATCTAAAACCCTACTTTATTATCTCGAGATCGGAATCTTTGCTACAACATGCATTTCTCACTAAAGCCTGTGGTGAAGTTTGACTCTGGGGTAATTCAGTGCTAAGGCCTGCTCCTTGGGAAAGGGTGTGAAGGGAGGTCATGGGCAGTCACAGCTGTACTGCATTTTGAGACCCTGCCCCGGGTTTTTGATGCTAAATTCAATTCTCAGCTAAATTTGGGTTTCAATCTGTGCCCTAAATAAAGAGCCAGACATATTCCACCATACCTAGAGTTAATACTGTATTATGCCCTTAAAATTTTGCAAAGAGGTTAAATCTCGGGTTAAATATATTCTTGCCACTATAAAAAATAAAAAACGGGGCACCTGGGTGGCTCAGTTGGTTGGGCGACTGCCTTCAGCTCAGGTCATGATCCCGGAGACCCTGGATCGAGTCCCACATCGGGCTCCCTGCTCGGCGGGAAGCCTGCTTCTCCCTCTCACTCCCCCGCTTGTGTTCCCTCTCTGGCTGTGTTTCTCTCTGTCAAATAAATAAAATTTTTATTAAAAAAAAAAAAGAAAAGTAAAAGAAAAGAAAAAGCCAATCATGCCCCTCTGTCACTGCCAAAGTACCAGTGTAAGCTGATCCAGCCCAGGCAGAGATGGCCTTGGAGTATTATCTCAACACCAGAGGGAATCTGCAATTATGAAGTCAGCATTCTGGCATGACCAAGAATGGATTTTTCAGAAGGTATATTAATTGGGATCCTTTGTTTGTAAATCATGGAAATTCATCTCTGAATTGTTAAGCAAGTCAAACAAACAAAACCCAAAAATAAAAGGGAGGGTGGAATTATTGGCTCACTTGAATGTGAAATCCAAGAATAGAGCGAGCTTCAGGAATAGCTAGATCCCGGCACACAATTCATCAGGAATTTGTCTGTCTCACCACTTTGCCTTTCTGTGTGTTGGCTTCTCTGTTAGGATATGCTCTCTACCTAGTGGAAAGATGACACCCAAGAGCTCCATCTTGACCTCTTCAGCCCTATGGGAAAGAGCTTACTTTCCTGTTCATTCTGAGGAAATGACCAGAACTGACTCTCCTAGGAGACTGACTGGATTATTTCCCCAGCCCTGGATTTAGCAGGGTAGGGTCAGCCACACAGAAACTCCTTGAGCTGAGAGTGCAGACAGGAAAGTCTCCCAAAGGAAATGAAGGTTTCCAGTTTCCCCCCTGATACCAGAGGGGAATGGCAAAACAACCATCAGTGAAAAACAGATATACACTGTATGAGGTGAGCTCAGGAGACTGATGTAAAAAAACCAAAAAACAAAAAACAAAATAAAACAAAACTTCCTGTGTGACCCCAGGCTGGAAACTGATATTTAATCCAGCCATGAAGGATGCATGATTTATTAGGAAACTACAGTGTCTCCAGGAAGGGGCGAGGTGGACTGGGGCAGATACCCTTGGCTACTTTGGGCCCCCACTCCTTCCCCTTTTAGCCTTCGCTTCAGAGACAGGATTTCCTGGACTTGGAGCGGCTGCTGTGGACCTGGCTCTCAGACAAGCAGAAAGCTCTGGTCAAGGCCACATACTACCAGAAAGGAGAGATGGTGGCAGACAGTGGAGCCCTGGGGACAAGAGAGGAGGATGCCAACTGTGGGTAGAACTGCCCTCTGAAATGGTACTGGGTGGTGGTGGGAGACAGGGAGAGAAGTGGCAAAAATTAAGAAGCTTTAGGCTCGGCAGCAGGAATCAAGTTCCAAGCCACAGATCAATGCCTCCATCTCTGGGCAGGGAGGACCAGAGCCACTTACAGGGATATGCAGTGAAAGAGGAGAGGTGCCAGGATTCATATGACTGAGAGACAGCAAGAAGAAGACAGGTGCTCCCCACATGTGTTAAAAGTGAAGAGACCTGTGTTATGAGCCATGGGACAAGAGAGGACAAGATTTGCTTGATGGTAGCTTGGAGAGTCTGGCCCTACCAGGACCGCCGCAACAGAGGGAGGCCCTACAGGACAAGGTAGAATTCCCTGTATTTCCAATGCCAGATAGCTTTTATTCTCTACCCTTGCTCTGTTCTCTGGCCCAGGAAGCTGACCTGTGTAGTCCTTTTTTTTTTTTTTTAAGTTTATTTATTTATTTGACAGAGAGAAACACAGCAAGAGAGGGAACACAAGCAGGGGGAGTGAGAGAGGGAGAAGCAGGCTTCCCGCCGAGCAGGGAGTCTGAAGTGGGGCTCAATCCCAGGACCCTGGGATCATGACCTGAGTCAAAGACAGATGCTTAACAACAGAGCCACCCAGGGACCCCTAACCTATATAGTCTTAATCAACAGGAGTCTTGTGCTTCTAGTTTCAGGTTGGGTTTGGTCAACAGAGAGTCCCAGCTGGAGATAGGAAGATGGAAGCAGAGTGAGGTCAAAGTATTTTCTTCCCTTTTATGACAGAGCCTTGGGATGGCTCTACTCTCAACTAAAGGTCACTCTTCTTCTCAAGGAGGCCTACTCATTCCACCTTCCGGTCACTGCTTCCCTCCTCCACCTTGGCCATTCAGGCCTAGAGGGAATGACAACTCTACGTTCTTGCACTTGAGGCTCCCCTGCACTTTGCAAATAGTCTCTATATAAAGAAAACCTCCTTCCATTTTCAGTCAAGCAGGCCATCTGTTTGTAGTCAAGACCCTGAATAATACTGTCCCTGAAAGGGAGAACCCTTTTAACTAAGCAGGAGGAGGAAGAGGAGACGGAGAGGGGACAGTCCTTAGAGAATAAGAAAGAGCAGTAGCATTTTGGCTGAGGAGCCCCTGGGGAGGCAGAAGAGATGTAGATACACTCAGCCCCCTGCTTCTGAATACAGGCTGAAGTCCTGGGCACCCTTTTTTTCTGCTAGGGAGAGTCTGGTACCCAGGAGGATGGGTACTTGTTGGCACCTAACAGGTTCCTGTAGTTGCTGGTCACACTGAAAGGCAGACTAAGGAATTCCAAGGACTCATATGAGTTTGAAACACTCATCGTGACCAAGAAGGCCATCTTGTGGCAGGGGCACCTCGGAGGGAGCTTGCTAAATGTATCATAGTTCCCCTTTTCAAGAGATGAGGCACTGGGAGCTGAGGCAAGCAAGGGACTTCCTCATGCTGTGGCGGGGGGAAGGAAAATTAAAGGTATGAGGATGGGGCTTGTCTCTGAGGGCAGAGGAAGTGAGAGAGGGGATCCAGGCTGAAAATTCCACCAGTTCTCCAGGACCCTTTTGATGCTACTGCTTCCACTTTTCAAGCAACAGTGGCTCTAAATCTCCCTTGTTTCTCTTCCCCATCAAAGCTCAGTGTGTGCATGAGGCCTGCAGAGGGAGAGAGGTTCCCTTGAAGAGGCTGGGGGTGCCTGCCCAGCAGGAGAGGAGCTTCTGCCACTGGACGCTTACTGAGCTTGAACCCCACAGGCTCACTGTGGGGCTACTGCTGGAATAAAGTGTGGTGAGAAAGCAGGGAGAACCTGGGCCAGGATGCCCTGAGACTGGGGGTGTCTGTGAGCATGGGCAGTGAGCCAGGGAGTTCTGAAGGGTCGGAGGTTCATCAAAGGGCCTATGTGAGCAAGCTTGTCAGGCCAGAATGTGGCAGGCCTGGGAGGGGGAAATGGGATGCCCACATTCATACTCCTCATACTCCTATGGCTCATACTCCTCATACTCCCTATGGCTCCATGCGACAGAGCATAAGGTTTACAGGAGGGACAGGAACCTAGAGGGACAGGGAGCTAGAGAGCAGCCTCTTGGTCAAGCAGTGGGGCCCTGACTTGAAGGAGGAGCTGGGGACAGATAGTCAATAAGGAGGCCAGGTCGCCTCATCTGTAGAATTCCTTGGCAATGAGGGGGACATAGAGCTGAACAGCGCTGAAGAAACTATGTGTACCTCTTCTGTGGAGACCACCACATCATAGGGGCCACCAAGGGCAGAAATACCCAGAATAAGGTCAGGAAATCCTTTCCACCCAGAGAGCAGGAAGTCTTGCAAAGATTCCTCCCCAACCCTAAGAGGGGTCCATCCCCTCACCAAGCCCCCAAAGTCTCAATTCTGACCTGGGTGGGGTATGTTAGATAGCAGATTAAAGTTTCACATTGGACTGGTCTCAATTTTAAACCTGAATGAGACCAGAAAGTTATAAAAACTCTACCTATGGTATTAAAAAAGAGTCAAGGGAGTGACTAGGGAGAAAAAGACTCAGGGTTGCTTCAAGGGTCTTCCTTAGACTTTGGACTCTGAGAAACAAGCAGAGAGTTTTGGAAGTGAGGGGGGGTGGAGGGATGGGTGAGCCTGGTGGTGGGTACTGAGAGCACGAATTGCATGGAGTAATGTGGGTGTGAGGCATAAACAATGAATCTTGGAACACTGAAAAAAATAAAATAAATTATTATTAAGAAAAAAAAAACTCCATCACCACCAGTTGCCGTCACAACATGGCCGCCAGCCGTTCAACCAACCTGAGCCAAAGGGAGCACCTGTGAACCAGAATGCCTGCAAAGGTCTTGAGATTCATTCTAA
The DNA here is from genome assembly GCA_004023965.1 of Spilogale gracilis. Lineage (NCBI taxonomy): Eukaryota > Metazoa > Chordata > Mammalia > Carnivora > Mephitidae > Spilogale > Spilogale gracilis. Next base: position 7,826 of record PITA01017355.1, on the reverse strand, counting down.
CAAGGTCATCTTGGGTGACAAGACCACTCCTGAACCAATCATTGTGACCATGTGCTGATCATAGTCAAGCTGAGGTCATATTTGCACACTGGGAGCTGGTTTCCCTGGAACCACAGGGTTCCCCAAAAGGATGTGGGTATTACAGGGAAGAGGGAAGGGAGGATGAATTTGGGGAAGTGTCACACTACAGATTTTCCCCATTCATTCCTCTGAGAGCCTAGAGTTTCTGCCCCAGGGAGGGAGTGGAACTAAAACTAAAATTCCCGGTGTTTTGTAATTCCCAGAATAAGAGCCAGTGGCAGGCTTGAAGACAATGCCAGCAGGTACACAGGAGCGGCAGAGCAGAATTAAATAATCCCTTCAGGAAGAAAAGGGGAGCCCGAGCACTCCTGTGGGGGGAGTCCAGGCACCTGCTGGCTGGGTAGACACCACGAGGGAGGGGAAAAGGAGTGGGCTGCTGCAGGAAGAAAAGTTGTGTCCAAGGGGGATTTTTCTGAAGTCAAACTGTGAAAGAGAAAGTGAAAGAAGCCACAGAAAGAGTCCCCTCCTTTGTTGCCTGCAGGAAACCAGTTAAAAAGTGGATTTTCCTGTTACAGACCAAAGAGGGGAGACAAGGTGACTAAATGCAATGTGGTACCCTGGATGGGATTCTGGAACAAAGGAGAACATTACTGGAAAAACGGCAAATCCAGTGAAAGGCTTCAGTGTAGTTAACAGAAACTACCAATGTCAGTTTCTGAGTTGCATTAAAGGTACCATAGGAAGATAAGATATGAACAAGGGGGAAGCAGGGGAGGAAGTATACGGAGCCCTCTGCACTATTCTTGTGAATTTTCTATAAATCTAAAATGACTCCTGGGGTGCCTGCATGGCTCAGTTGTTAAGCATCTGCCTTTAAGTCAAGTTATGATCCTAGGGTCCTAGGATCGAGTTCTGCATCAGGCTCTCTGCTCAGCAAGGTGCCTGCTTCTCCAATTCCTGCTCCCCCTGCTTGTATTCCCTCCCTCACTGTCTCTGTCAAATAAATAAATAAAATATTTAAAAAATAAAATAAATAAAATGACTCCAAAATAAAGTTTATTTTTTATAAAGTCTGTTTCTCATGCTGTAGATTCACTTTTACCATATGGAGAAGCCCCACATCAGAGATTATACATATAAATGAACACTTGTCTGTCTTTAGGTCCTCACGGCATCCTGGTACGGCATGGGGGCGGTGGAAAGAACCAAGGACCAGCCATAACTCCTCTGGGATCCCGTGAACTGGCCTTCCGTGGGCGAGGTGGAGCCCATAATTCACTGAGCACAGGGCCGAGCCCGTAACTAGTGCACCATGGAGGTTAGTAGTCTTCACGCTGCCTGTACCTGGATATGTTAGATTGTGCCCACCTTCTCCTCTTGGCCTCCCACATGCCCTGTCTTGGAGGTGGGGTGAGTTGTTCAGCCACTTAATGCAGTCTTTCCACAGGGCTGAGAAACCCAGCCCTGAGGCCTTCATATCTTTAGTGCTGGTGAGCTACGCCTCACCTCCTGCCACGTATGTGGACAGCTGAGATGACTCTGTGCTGGGCTCTGACCTGATTAATGTCACTGAATCCTTATATCAGCCTGGGAGGGTGGGGAATCACTGCCCCCATTTTGCAGATGGGGAAACTGAGGCTTGGAGAGGCTGGTATTTGCTTTATCTCAGAGCAGCCTCCAGAGACAGGTAAGACAAACAGCACCAATAACTCTGAGTAAGCAGAAGAAATGGGTGTGCTGGAGAACTCAGAAAGGAAAGTTCACTCTGTGTCCCTCAGTCAGTGGACTTTGGAGCCAGCAGAGTTTTCAGGGAGAAGAGGATGAAGAGAGCATCTAAGAGGTAGAAATAGTGAGAGGCTTGGCACTGAGATGGGATTCCTTGAAGTCCAGCAGTCCTCAGGCAGACTGTCTGGGTGGACTAGAGCCCACAATCCATGCAGAGTGACCATAAACAGAGGGATCGGTAGGACCCCATAGGGCTCTTTACATCCCACTCTCTGGGCTGGATCTTGCCCTGAGGCTAACATCCACATTCCTTCCTCTGTAGCTAAGGATTGCCTACCCCAGGACCTCTTTGTTTCTGTTGGAAGGAGATCCCTGCTAGGGCCTTTATGGGTCACTGCTGGGAGGTCTCAAAATAGGGCATAGATGGGAGAAACAATTTAGTATGTATTTTGTGCCAAGCCCTAAAATGGGCTGTGGGGACCAAGATGACTCAACTGCCTTGGACAATGTGATGCGTTAGTCCATGAGAAGGAGGGCCCAGGACTGTGGGTGCTCGGAGAAAGCTCCCAGCCTCTGGGGGTGGAGGTTTTCCCCAACCAGACCGAGCCAACCTGGTAGCCAGGTAACCAACAAAATCAGCAGTCCTATTGGGAAGACGAATCCCGAGTTCTTTGGCTGACCACCAGGAGGAGAATCAGATCCAGGAAGCAGTGGGGCCCCTCCAGGGGCCCAGCAGGGTAAACTAGGCCTCCCCACGTGGGTAACCAGCTTCCCACAGGAGGACGGGATCTCACTGCACAATGTCTCCCAAGGAGAGGAGAAAGGAGCTCACATTTACTGAACATTTGTTATGTATCAGGTCCTGAAACATATTCTTTCCAATCCCTAAAACCTTGGAGACAGATGTTCTCGTCCATGTTTAACAAATCAGAGCAGAGGTTCAGAAAGGCGAAGCAATTTGCCCAAAGCCGCAGAGATGGTAGTTGGCCCCACAGAAAGTGAAGCTCAGATCTGCTACTTCCAAAGCCAGTGCTCTTGTTCCTAACCAAGCTAAGCTGAGTTTGGGACTCAGGGCTGACAATGCAAGGAAGTGGCTGGGGAAGCCAGGCAAACTGCAAGCACTGCCCAGGCTCCCAGGCTGCCGGGTTGTACCAGTGATAAAGATCAACAGAAATGACCTTGGGACAGCAGGATCCCGCTCCCGCTGACAGGTTTTTTTTTAAAGGTGTATTGATCCACACCCTGCAACAAAACCGCACAAAACAAACAGCTGAGGGCATAGTTTCTGGTGTTGCTAAGATACTTATTACCACGCAGCTTGGGGCCAAGACACCACTGACCTCATAAGCTCGGCCTCCTAGAAGCTCTAGCATGGAGGGGCCTCCCAAGCAGTCAATCTAACCTAAATAGGAGTAGACTTCCCAACTAGGCTCATCCAACCCTGCTCTCACTGCCTATCTCTAGAAGCTGCCCCTTTTGCCTTTCTCACTCTGAGCTGAGACCAGCATTCTGGGACATCCCCATAGTCTCCTTTGGGGGCCCAAGGTGAGCTGTCCTATGGCCCTGAGTTGCTCTATAAGCAAGGACGACAGTGACTCCATATTCTCTGCTCTGGGTCTGAAACTACGTGGCCAGGGCATCAGGGCCAAAGTCATTCCTGAGAAATGGGCACAAATATACAGAGAAGAGCTGGTTGTTTTCCTCCCACTTTCTGGGCTTTATGCCTCTGCTCATTCTGCCAGACAGCAAATCCACCTTTGTACTGATCACATCCCACGGTGTTCTTGTCGTCTTAGATCCCAAGCCTTTGAAATTTGGTCCAAGAATAGGATCTTGCATTTCTTTTTTTAACTTCCATCTTGTAAATATTAGCAATTCATAGTGATATGGTGCTTTACAGTTTGTGTACAGCCCCGTCGGGTTCATCATCTTTCATGTTTCAGATTGTTAACTGGACCCCAGAGAGATGACTGATGTGAAGTGTCCCTTGGGGAGACTGGTCCCAGCAGGAGTCCCAGCAACAGCTGCTGAGATGACCGTGAGCATTAGGTGGTCTGGGGAGTGATGGATATCAAGCCACAGGAGCCCAGAGCAGGGAAACCCATATGCAGCTGTAAGGATATCAGAAAAGGCTTTCATTTCCGCAGCTCAGAGCCTGGGGCAGGGCTCCCAAAACAAGTGTGTTCTGGGGATGCAGGTTGAGGGAAGAATGAGAGGAGTCCTCCTGGTTTGGGTGGAGTCCTTCCCAAGGCAGAGGACAAGCCAGATGCTTTTGAAGGTTCCCCAGCCAGTGTTTGGGTCCCCTCAAATAAGTATTACCAATCCTCCTTCCCTCTCATTGGCTGAGGAGAAAACAAAAGCTCAGTCAGCCCTAGAATCAAGGTGTCCTAGATGGCTCCCTGGCCAGGGATCTTCGTCAACCTTGAATCAGGCCAGCCCAACAGTCTGTCCGGCACTCCCTTAGTGGGCTCGAGGAGGAGAAAACTTGCCCTTGCCCTCTTGGGTGCCCATCTGGTTGGCAAAACAGGCTTTCTCATTTTGTGTGAGGTCATTTAGGCAAACAGATTCCAGGAAGGCTGATGGTGGAAACTGGGCTTGGGTGACAAGCCTATAGGCATCACTCTGGGGGTAGACCAGTATTCCATCTCCTGGTTCTGTTTCTGGGCCTAGGATGGGTTGTTTGGGAGCTGGATCTGACTGGGTCAGAGAGGACCCACCCCAGTCCAGGGGCAAGCCCATGGGTGGGTCCAAGCTAAACTTCCACACAAGGGTCCATTGTGGTTGCATGGGCTGGCCCTGGGCTCCACCAGCCCTTCCGGCTCCCGGAAAATGCTTCCCGTCTGGCAGCTCCTGGAGCGGCCTGTCCTTGGCCAAGGCGCCAGTCCCACACCCGGCCTCTCTAACCCAGTGGGGATCCTGGACTTTCGCAGCCTCAGAGCTCTGGGGTCCAGCCCCCATTTCACAGCCAGAGTCCCTGAGGCTCAGGGGATGGACACAGGTCAGAGCAGCACACCAGGACCAGAATCAAGATCAGAACCTCCAGGTTAGCACTCTGGGTTACCTGGCTGGCTCAGTTGGAAAAGCATGAGAATCTTGACCTCAGAGTCATGAGTTCGAGTTCCACATGGGGTATAGAGGTTACTTGAAAGCAAGAAAGCAAGAAAGCAAGAAAGCAAGAAAGGAAGAAAGGAAAAAAGAAAGAAAGAAAGAAAGAAAGAAAGAAAGAAAGAAAGAAAGAAAGAAAGAAAGAAAGAAAGAAGGAAACCCAGCACTCTGGCTATTTTTCCAGTTCTCACTACCCACAGGAAGCAGTGGCACTTGGACGCAGAGAAGCTGTCCTGTCATACAGCCAGCTGTGGCAGAGTCTGGGTGAAATGACTCGTTCCTAGGCCGCTGCTGGCCCACCCTAGACCTCTCAGGAAATCTGGGCCTTCTTGGTTCAGTTGTGTGACCTTGAGGGGTTGGCTACTCCTCTGGGTCTGGAAGTTAGGGGGATGTCACCTGGCAATCTAGCCCTGATAGCCTGAGTTTTCAAATCAGGTACGGATGCACAGGGATGAGACGAGGAAAAGAAGCTCTGGAATTTGGGATTTGGGCAGCTTAATCAGGGCTGAGGCTCTGGGGCTCTGGGCTGACAGCGCCACCTGGGGCCCAGTCGCTTGCGGGGAGTCCCATGGAGGCTGCTACACTGAGCCTTCTTTCGGTGAAGGTGCCGCCCAGTGGTTGGTGCTGGGATAAAGAAGGGACTCTGGCTCCTGACGTAAGGGGAGTAGCCCATTGGGAGTGACCGCTTGGCATGAAGTGATAACAGACAGTCCAGGGCAGAGGAGGGGCTCTGAGCACACAGGGCCACAGAGGAGAGGAATTACCATCGTGGCAATTCTCACTCACTGTCCTCTAGGCCAGTCCTGGGCCAGACCCTGGGGACCCTCAAGAAGTCAATCATGATCTAATGGAGATGGGGGAAGTAGAGGTAGGAGCCCAGGGCCAGACACATGGAGCTGGGTCTTGGAGAACAGTAATAATTTGCCTTCTGTACTCAGGGTGTTGCAGGCTCAGAGAAGAGCCTGGGTCAAGGCTCGGAAGAGAGATTTTATGTGTGTAAGCTTGAGGGCGACAGCTGAGGAGAGAGGGAGTGCCAGAATATGAGGTCAGAAAGGTCACAGGCCTTTCTGGGTACCTGTGGCCAACAGAGCTTCCTCACAATCCCCCCCACCTTCTGCTTTGACCCCCAATGCTGGCAGGAATAGAGCCCCTGCCTCAGTTACTAACCCCATCTCCTCTGAGTCAAGCTACCCAGCTGAGGTTTTGATTTCTGGCATTCTGGTCTTCCCCAGGGCTGGGGGCTAGGTCAGGCTGTCCACAGGCTGACGCCATCCTGTGATTCCTTCCAGCCTCCAGGGAGCCCAGCCATAGACCCTGGACCAGGGGAAGAATCTCCAAGTATTTACTGAACTCTGGTCTCGAGTTCCTCAACTGTTACCTGGGCGTAATAGCAGTGCCTGCCCCATGGAGATGTGGTGAGGATTAAAGGAGAAAATGCATATAAAGCCACATTGCTAACATGGGTTGATGCCAGCTAAAGAGGCTTCTTCCCATTGCCCATCCCTCTGGGCACATCCCTTCCAGAAGGGAAAGCTCCAGGATCCAGATCATTCCCCACCCCCCACCCTGCCCTCCCCAACCTCAGGTCTTTTTCTACTTTCCTGAGCACAGAGAGGCTCAATTGTGCACTGCACGGGAAGATTTGTTTATTGTTTTTTTCCTTTTTTTTTATTTTTTCAAGAATATGTAAACTACAAAGGAAAAAAGAAAAGTATACAACAAATATCCTATGCTCCCCCAGATTCAATAATTAATGATTTGCCTTATTCACCTTCTTTCTTTCTCTTTTTTAAAAAATCTGAACCGAGGTACCTGGGTGGCACAGTCCGACTCTTGGTTTGGCTCAGGTCGTGATCTCAGGGTTGTGAGATGGAGCCCCAAGTCAGAGCAGCGAGGAGTCGGCCTAGGATTCTCTCTGTCCCTCTCCTGCTACCCCTCCCTGCCAAATAAATAAATAAATCTTTAAAAAGAAATTTTTAGGGACACCTGAGTGGCTCAGCTGTTAAGTGTCTGCCTTTGGCTCAGGTCATGATCCTGGAGTCCCGAGATGGAGTCCCACATCAGGCTCCCTGCTCCCTCCCTCTCTCACTCCCCCTGTTTGTGTTCCCTCTCTAGCTGTATTTCTCACTGTCAAATAAATAAATAAAATCTTTAAAAACTTTTTTTAATTTAAATTTTTAAAAAGTAAAAAAGAAAAATAAAATTAAAAAAATCTGAATCATCGTATGAGGGCACCTAGCTGGCTCAGCCGGTAAAGCATGTGACTCTTAATCTCAGGGTCATGAGTCTAAGCTCCATGTTGGCTATGGAGCCTACTTAAAAAAAAAAAAAAATCTGAATAATTTGAAAATAAGTTGCAGACACCATAACATCAGATGACACTTAAGACCTGAGCATGCAGCTCCTGAGGACAGTTGCTTATACAGTCATCATCACAATCCCAAGAAGGGTGAATAATTCCATACTATCATCTAATGTCCAGCTCATATTCGGATTTCTCCCAATTTTCCCTAAATGTATTTTACACCTACTTTTGGGGAGGGATGAGGAGGGAGTCAGGATCTAGTCAGTGTTCACTCATTGCATTTGACTGTTGGTCTCTTTATTCTCTGGAAAGCACTTCTTCTCTCCCGCAAACAGGATCTCTCCTAGATATCTAGGAGAGGAATTACTCAGTCACATGATAAGTCGATTAACGGGGAGGAACCGCTAAGCTGTTTTGCAAAGCAATTGTACCATTTCACATTCCAACCATCAACCTGTTCGGTTCCATTTCTACACGTCCTCCCCAGCATTTGTTAGTTTCTGACGTGTTTTTTTCTTCCAAATAGTAATTGAAATTCAAACTGGTTAATATATAGGGTATTATTGGTTTCAGGAGTAGAGTTCAGTGATTCGCCACTTATAAGCACCACCGAGTGCTCATCACAAGTGCCTTCCTTAATGCCCACCACTTGTCCAGCCCAGCCCCCACT